>VMOF01000001.1:60477116-60647115 GCA_011764245.1 Trialeurodes vaporariorum
TCTCTCCGTCTCTATGCAGTTCTATGTGACCGTTACTCTTTATTTAATTGCGACTCCTTTTGCAACAAAACCAACTTTTTATGAGATTAGCCCGTCACGCGAGCGCAAGCTGTACTGTAGAGTTTCAGCGAAATTGCTTCGCTTGCTACAGTAACCTTGCACACACGCTTCCTTACTCTTCTAGTACATAATTATCTAAAAACTCGGGACTCTGGTCTTAGCGCACGGCTTTCCTTCTCCTTTATTTTTGTTGGTTTGTCAATTTTGTGCCTGTCGCTAAAGACAAAATTTATCACCAAAGAGAATTCTGCTCGCATGTCTCCTCCGAGTATATCTGTGTGATAGAAAAAAATCATTTCAAACCGACCTTGCTTGTGCACTGTTTTCAACGAGTTGATGCTCCAATTCTGTATGATGCTAGATCGCTATCGCAAAAGAAAGAAAAAAAGCAACGGCAACTAAAGGTTTCTCTCGCCGCACGGTGGGTCGAGAACCTTCTATTTCGGAATAACAACTCGTGGTCGATGCTTCCGATCGACCATCCGAAACGGAGGAAGTGGCTTCAGGAATTTCTCTCTCTCTTTCTCTCTCCCTCTCTCTCCCCCTCTCTCTCGCTCTCTCTGTCACTGTCTCTCTCCCTCTCTCTCTCTCTCTCTCTCTCTCTCTCTCTCTCTCGCTCTCTATATCTCTCTCTCTATATCTCCCTCATTTGAACTGACTTGTTAGAAAAACGTGAAGGGAAAGGATTTCCACTACGTGATTTTGGCCAATAACTTTAAGTACTGTAAATGGGTGGAGTGTAAGAAATATAAAGTCCTGGGTCCGTCTTATATCCAAAAATCTAGTTTCAGTTCAGTGGCTTTGGAGCAAAAACCTTCTTTTTACATTTCGGTTAAACGGTCGGTCTTTTGTATGGTTGATGTACAACTGGTTCTATGATGGAAAATAACCAAAGTCTAGTAAATTGATTTTCAGTTTATTTTCAATACCTATACTTTTAAACCAGGGAATCAAAGCTCAATTGAACTGATTTCTGTTTTCGAGCATATATAGTCGGTTCAGCGAAAAGAAGACCAAATACTCAGGAATGCCGTTCCTTCTCCGCTGGAAGTCAGTAAGAATTTTAAAATAATATCGAATCTCAAAGCTCTGACGTTTTTAGTTTTGAAACTGGTTTCAATGCGTCGACTTGATTCATCCCGGTCGACCAACGTAGTAAATGTTGTCTGAGGGTATAGCTAGCTGGAAATTTTCGGTCTTTGCGCTTGCGCAACACATCAATGATGCGATAATCCTTCTCGGCCGTGACTTATGATTCATAATGTATGTTAATTCATTCGAAAAACTTCTAATGCTTCGGAACCGGTGAAAATTGATTCCCCATTTCTCCCCCCCCCCCCTTTGCCTTTATCGTAACACGACTTATATTATACATTTGTGCTCTCTATAGGATCTCCACAATTATTGCACTCGCGTGTAATTACACTAACAGCTTCGTTAAGCAGGAGTAGCACCGAGGATGAAATGGAACTAATGTTGCCACGTCGGTCGTCTTGTTTTTTTTTGTTTTTTGTTTTATTTTTTCTTTCATATTTTTATTTTTAATTTTATTTCATTAACCTCTGCATAGATTATAACATCTTACTGAGCGAGCACAGAAGGTTTCTCAAAAAGAGGACCGTTCCAAGGATGACGGAGCTGTGGCTGCTCGTGCAATCTGACAACCTTTGTTTTTCGTCATTAAAACTTGCGTAAAGTATCGACTCTCAGAGTTGCAGGTTGTCTCGCCCAGTTTCGATTTTTTCATATCGGTTTAAATGGAGGGAATCTAATGCAGGGCTGCCGTTTTGCGTATAATCAATGCTATTTTTCAATTCACCGATGATTCTACCGGTTGCGAAAAGATTACACAGTTTAGTTCAGAGCATGACTGTAATTTAAGACTTTTGGGTTTCTGGGTTGAAGGAAAAGCGAGTATACATCCGAAACAACCTTAATGACTCAAAGTAGCTGAATTCTTTTAAAATTTCTCTTCTCTTTCTTTGTTTTTTCCCTCTTCGTTAAAACTGTGTAAAGTAAAGACACTTTTTGGAGTAATGATCAGGGCTGCCGTTTTGCGTATAATCAATGCTATTTTTCTGTTCACCGATGATTCCACCGGTTGAGAAAAGATTACACAGTTCAGTTCAGTGTATGACTGTAATGCACTAAAATACTCTGATCTGTAATCTTTCCTTAATCGGTGGAAACTCCGTTGATTAAATAAAATATCCGCAAGTTTTTTAAAGTCATCGACGACTTCACCGGTTGAGAAAAGATTACAGATGCGAGTATTTTAGTTTATTACAGTCATGCACTGAACTGAACTGTGTAATCTTTTCTCAACCGGTGGAATCATCGGTGAATTGAAAAATAGCATTGATTATACGCAAAACGGCAGCCCTGGTAATGATAGCCGTCGGCCAAGTTTTCTGAAAAAATTGCAAGATGTTTTCCTCGACTGAAATCGTGCGTTCCGCCAAAGTAAGAGATTTTTTTTTAAGCCTGGGAATTTTAAAATTGGATTTCGCAGGGCACCCTAAGCCTGACCTCTGAAGCGAGGCTACGACCCAGCAATTCAGAAATTCTTTTGAACTTTCAGTGAGCCTCCAGTTCGAAGTATGAGCAAAAAGCACAAAAGCTCGCACAAAGTAGTGTATTAATTTATTTTTTATTTTTGCAAGAATATTTATATCGTTGAATTCCTGCCATTGGCAACCTGATAATTTTTTTCTTTCTTTTTTTTTCTCTCTTTTGTCACGATAGATTTAAAGAATGCAGAGGAAAGTGTAATAGAGATGATAATAATAGCTGTCGCAAATGTTGCCAAGACGTCGTGTAATTGAATTAATTCCGAGTTTTAAGTGATAGCAAATGTGTTCCCCGATACCCTTTTTGTGCTCCACTTATAGTGTTGGGCATCCGTTTGATTCGGATCCGTTCCTCACCTCCCTACGTGCACACTGCACCGTGCATAGGCATATACCGATATACATTGAAAGAACCGCTAAAAACCCACTTAACGTAATAGCCTCTCGTCGGCTCGAACATTCGAACGTGCACCAAACGCAAACGTTTCCCACCGGAAAAAATAAATAAACAAACGAACAAACAATCGAATAAATTGAAGAAGTTAAGAGTCGATTGAACGCAAAAAAAAAAAAAAAAAGTAATAAAAAAAGTGTTTTATTCGATTAACCAAGCTGAAAGATGTCACGACAATTGTAATAAAACATAATCGTGGAACGTTCCCTTTAATAATATTGTATGCCGCGCATTGATTAGTTTTAGAGATCTAGATATTGTGGGGTGCGTGTGCGCCCACAAAAGCTCAAAGTTTGTAAGGTTACGAGAAAGATTGTCTCCAAAAGTCGTTTATGCGGTGTGCTTCGACTCACCGTGCTGGGGGACTCCGGACCAATGCTCAAGATAGGGAAACGACAACAGGCTGTCCCGTAAGTCGCCGCTTAGTAAGGAGCTGTCGCCCGGGGGGTTAAGACAAATGAAAATGTGTCAGTGAAAATTGTACATCTGACCGCGGTCCCCTACAGCGGAAACCCTCACATAGGCGGGCCGTGGTTAACCCAACGCGTATCCGAAAGGGGGTCGCATGGACCGGATCCAATGGGATCCGAATACTAGGTGTCCGAGGGGAAACCCGAGGCACAGCAAAACAACAGGTCCCATAATGGGACCCAAAGAAGCAAGTCCTGCTTTGAAGGACCAAAAACAGAACAATGGCAGCACAAACTAAACATGCTGTTACCCCAGGTCAGCCGTCTACTCTAGTATGGAGTCTGACGAGATCTGACGGCTCGGAGTCCTCGGATTCGGGTCCAGGGGCCCGACGGATTCTGGGGGGGGGGGGGGGCGATTTTGTGCGAGGTAGGAGAATGTGGTGATGCTGGAGGTCTGCGGTCAATTGCCCAGACTCTCCCTGAAGGCACCCACAGCGGGGATCTGGGCCGCCAGGGGACGCAGATCTCCCGCAACACTGTCGGCACCAGCAGCGCACTGGTCATTTTTAGACCAAGTGTGCTGCAGCACATGGCCGACAGCTTCGACAAACCAACGATTATGGATCCACCGTGGGTCTCCTCGTCACCACCAAAAACACCGGTGGTGGGGGGGGGGGGGCGTGGTGGAATCAAAGATGCCAGAAAAAACGGAGGTGGGTACGCTCCGCAGGATCAGCGTGGACTCGTTGCGGAGGGCGGCCCTCGTCACGGGGCGAATAACAACGACGCCTACGTTCGGATCCCGAAGGAAAAGACGTAGGCGCAACAGTTTGACGCCCCCGACACCTTCATCATCAGCCAAAGACACCGTAACCAAAAAAGGTTACGGGGCTATGGCAATGAAAGTCTCAACGCTAAGCCTCGACTACATAGAGAGCATGAGGGAAAGACTTAACCTACTAGCTGCCAAAAAGGGAAGGTGTTCCGTTGCGGACAGACAGGAGTTGACGGAGATGGCAGATGACTTTTGTCACGCCATCTCCACCACCATCTCTGATGCGTGGAGGCCATCACCGCCATCAACTCCTTTCGGTCCGGCGCAGCGCTCCCATTCCCAATCGGCGTCCCAATCTCCATCTGAGTTCCCGCCGCCAGAGGAAACCCCTCACGGGGAGCGAAGGAGAGCAGGTTGCTGACCCTCCTGGACCAATGGACTGCGGGGAGGAGGAAGGTTCCTTACCATCTATGGACTCTCCTCCCCCGGTCATATTGGCTAAAGAGAGAAACAGAACACAGAAAGAAAGTGAGAAAGAGGAAGATAAACAGAAGAGGAGAGAAAAAGAAAAAGAAAAACTCTCAACCACCGAATTTTTCGCTCAGCAGCGTTTGTGAAGCACGCGAAGCATAAGAATGTCGCAGGCGCACACTAGACTGAATCCTGATTTTTCCAGACATGAAAAGTTGTTTGTTGTTTGTTTTTTATTTTGCCTTTAAAAACATTTCATGGTTGATATTCCCCTGTAAAAACCCTGTTTTTTGCTCATTTTAAGCTCGGAAATGAATGTTTTCATAATCTTGAGTTTGTTTTTGTTATTTACTGTTCATAATCTTGATTTTTGTTGGCAAGCATATGTTCAGAAAAGTCCAACATTTTTGTACATTTCTTTTAAATTTTAAATTGCAACAGTCCAAACTGTAAGCAAACTGTAATAACTCGAAACATTTTTGTACATTTCTCTTAAATTTTAATTTGCAACAGTCCAAACTGTAAGCAAACTGTTATAACTCGCAACATTTTTGTACATTTCTCTTAAATTTTAAATTGCAACAGTCCAAACTGTAAGCAAACTGTAATAACTCGCAACATTTTTGTACATTTCTCTTAAATTTTAAATTGCAACAGTCCAAACTGTAAGCAAACTGTAATAACTCGCAACATTTTTGTACATTTCTCTTAAATTTTAAATTGCAACAGTCCAAACTGTAAGCAAACTGTAATAACTCGCAACATTTTTGTACATTTCTCTTAAATTTTAAATTGCAACAGTCCAAACTGTAAGCAAACTGTAATAACTCGCAACATTTTTTTACATTTCTCTTAAATTTTAAATTGCAACAGTCCAAACTGTAAGCAAACTGTAATAACTCGCAACATTTTTGTACATTTCTCTTAAATTTTAAATTGCAACAGTCCAAACTGTAAGCAAACTGTAATAACTCGCAACATTTTTGTACATTTCTCTTAAATTTTAAATTGCAACAGTCCAAACTGTAAGCAAACTGTAATAACTCGCAACATTTTTGTACATTTCTCTTAAATTTTAAATTGCAACAGTCCAAACTGTAAGCAAACTGTAATAACTCGCAACATTTTTGTACATTTCTCTTAAATTTTAAATTGCAACAGTCCAAACTGTAAGCAAACTGTTATAACTCGCAACATTTTTGTACATTTCTCTTAAATTTTAAATTGCAACAGTCCAAACTGTAAGCAAACTGTAATAACTCGCAACATTTTTGTACATTTCTCTTAAATTTTAAATTGCAACAGTCCAAACTGTAAGCAAACTGTAATAACTCGCAACATTTTTGTACATTTCTCTTAAATTTTAAATTGCAACAGTCCAAACTGTAAGCAAACTGTAATAACTCGCAACATTTTTGTACATTTCTCTTAAATTTTAAATTGCAACAGTCCAAACTGTAAGCAAACTGTAATAACTCGCAACATTTTTGTACATTTCTCTTAAATTTTAAATTGCAACAGTCCAAACTGTAAGCAAACTGTAATAACTCGCAACATTTTTGTACATTTCTCTTAAATTTTAAATTGCAACAGTCCAAACTAAACTCGCAACATACTCGCGGTTACTTTTCGCTTCTTATTTTAAACTTTCAAATTCTTATTTCTAGCAGTTCTTTCTTAGTGTGAGATGGGTAGGGGGGGGGGGGGGGCGGCAAACACCAAACACCCATTGTGACGAAAGTTCGTGTCGCCGCCCTGAAAGTCTGCGGAAACTTTTCTAGAGAAAGCAATCGGGTCGGATAGCATCTGCGACCCAATTAAGTCGAAAATCTTAGTGTTAGTGAGCGCAAGACGGCCGCTTATCGTATCAAATCACTTCAGCGGCCAATGAAAATGCGAGTCTCTCAGAAAGCAATTTTATGCTCTTTGTCATAAACTGCGGCCCGTTTAACAACTTAATTTTTAGGTCCGAGACTCTTTTGTTGAAAACGAGTATTATAGTCTGAAGAAATGAAATTCGCATTCGGTGCTCATATTTCATTAATATAGCGCTTTTGTTCGACGATCAGCTTCTCCGTAATTTTAGTGTATTCACACTGTATAATACGGTATATAGTATGTGTATTCAACTCAGAAAAAAAAAAAATTCCATTGTTAAAAGTCTTTACTGTAAAATGGTTTGTCAGTTTAACGGAGCGTAATTCTAAATTCTATGAGCCTGTATTGTTAAACCAACCACACTATTTAATCAAATCAACGAAATTTGTGAAAATCTCACGTAACAATCTGTTTTGTGAGTTTAGCAAAACTATATTTTTAATTTTAGCATTCCTTTTCGCTAAATTATCAAAATAATTTCCCGAAACCTAACTAGAAACCAAAGGCATTATTGATTATTTTTTTTTCAGCTCACTGAGTGTATTTTCATTTGCTCACGGAAAAACACCAAAATTAAGATCCTTGCAACTTCCCCATTTACAGTAGCGGCTCATGCAATGTGGCAACAATGGATTCTCTCCATTTAAACCTATGTAAAACTATCGATCTTCAGGTGGTGCAATTGCACCCCCAAGATATCGATACTTTAGCACAGTTTTAAATGGCGAATAAGCATGGTTGCCATGTTGCACGACCCGCCACTGCCCATTTAATAGCTTCGTTTTCCACCTCACTCTGCGTGATAGGAGGCGAAATGGGGTCGGGGTAACGGGTGTAACAAAAATCATGCATGTGCCCAACTTCGGGAGCGTATATTTGGGGTCAAAATAAGACTTTTTTTTTTAAGATCAAAAGGGGGACTTTTTTCGACCCATTTTTATGGGGGGGGGGGGGGTTGTATTTTCATGTCTCCCGAATAAACGCCCCCGAAAAGTTTGGCACATGAGTATTGTTACACCCAGTAGATCTCGCTCGTCGGCTTCCGAAATCGGTTGACGACTGCTGACGTCAACAAATTTTCAAAAAAACGGGTTCAAACGAACTGACGGAGGTTTCAACTTGATAGAGCCACGCGTGGCTTTGTCAACGTGACGAACATCCACTAAGCACCAATCATCCCTTTTTGTTGGGGGCAGTTCGAGGGGGAGGTGGAGGGATATGATGATTTTCGTGCGAAATAATCCCTCGGCGGAGTACGGCTTTTGTAATCGTAAACACTCGTGAATGGTCAATGGGAAACAAAGTTTTTTTTTTTTTTTTTTTTTTTTTTTTTTTTTTTTTTTTTAACGCACGCGACTCAGCGACAAAGATTTAATTAAAATGGCGGTTGCGAATTAACTTTCGGCCCCTCTCCATCGCCCCGTTTTGCTTGTGTAGGCCGCTCTGTTGTCTATCTATAATTTTAATCAGTTTTCAATCCCGCGGGTCCCTGATCGGATAAACTAATGCGCTTACACCGACGTTGCCACATTTCATTTCAATTGCTTTCAATAATGGGTCTGTTGCGTACTTTTGCTACATCAATGTGACACATTGTTTCTAACGTAAAATTCGGCGAAAATAACGATGCGCACATTAAAAACTTTCAAAATCCACTCATTAACTCAGAAAATACTTTCCATTTCAAACAACCCGCTCTACACTAGACACTATATCACCGACTTATAACTACATAGATGGAGCCATCTCGTTTATGTAAACATGAACAGAACTTACAAACATTGGAATGTTTCGTTTAGATGCGTACATTTCTGATATTATTTTGTAATCTTTGATAAACCGAAAAGACCAGACAGCAAATGCAGCTTATATTTCACGTATTAAACAAGAAATTCCATCATTTTGTAGTTACGATGTTGTTTACTTATGCACGGTGGTTCCGTTTATGTAGAAGGTGCAAATAGAGTCTAGTTTATCGCGGGCTGTTTGAAATTGAAGTGATTTCCTGAGTTAATGAGTGGATTTTGAACGTTTTTGATGTGCGCATCGTTATTTTCGCCGAATTTTACATAAGAATCAAGGTTCTATATTGTTGTAGCAAAAGTATGCAACAGACCCATTCCAACTCATCTTTACCAATTCAAGGGGTTTTCCACGGTAACAGGTCATTTCGCTGTGTTGCCATAAAATTGTCATGGAGATTGCCCCATTAAAACTGTTAAAGCTGTCGAACGAATGGATATTTCGGTCGAGCCATTTTCTTTTAGCACGTTCAAAAAAAAAAATGCATTGATTTAATGATACTTTGAAGTTACACTGCTTTTAAGGAGTCAAATGGTCACTCTGCCAAGTCATTCCGCCTGCGTTGACCCTCAAAAGTTAAATAATATCAATGATACATTAAACGGTCCGTTATTGTAGAACTTGCTGAATGATACGCCCGCGCCGTCTGCACAATTTTTCATTCATTTTGGTAGTTTTTAGTGTTTTTATGATGCAATTTTCGTGACACTTCTCCGCGTCAGCTATAAGCGATTTAAGGGTCGCTTCAAACCTGCAAAAATAACAACGTTAGTACTAAAAACTCACAAAATCATTCCGAAACTCATTAAATGCATTCAAATGCGCGAGCATGATGGCGGCGTATGGCACTAATAATGTGAGATTCCCATTGAATAATACTGTCACTGCATCAAGAAGTGACCATAGTAAGAGACGACTCTCCTTTGACACCGGTGTCACCAGATAGAAATTAAATTCAATTTATGTTGAAATTCAAATCCGCTCGAATGCAGTGAAGCATCGGAGTTTTTGAAGAGTTCGGTGTTGAAAATATATGTATGATAAAGCCGCCTGATTTATTGAACTCGTAGCAGAGAACATTGGAATTTATCCGATTTGGTCGAGCCGAGGACTTTCCCCCTCCCCCCCTTATTATATTATAGATAGCGATCAAACGCTTTATTTCTGACTCTGTTTCAAATGCTAATAAAGTATCAACAGTTACACTTTGTTTTTTGTTCGTTTGAAGAAGACGTAGGACATCGCCCAGTGGCTGCCCCTGCGATTTGGCAACCATGCAATCTGTCCATTAAAACCTATGTAAAAGAATCGAATCTTAAGGAGGCTGACAGCCTCCCGGAGAATCGATTATTATACATTCGTTTAAATGGAGGGAAAGCAATGTTGCCAAATTACACGAGCCGGCCGCTGATATCACCAATTATAAAAGTGTCTTGTAACCAATTTTTCTAAAGCATCAGAGTTGGAGTTCGGTGTCGAAAAGCATTTTACGGTCACAGCCTGATCTATTGAACAGTGGAGACGTGGCAGATTTATCTGATTTGGTCAATCCCACCCCCCACCCCCCATACCCCTCTCATATTTGATTTAAGAGCGCGATCAAACGTTTTGTTGCTGATCTTTTTCAAATGCTAATTAAGTATTTTAATTTTTGTTCATCGAATCCCAAAGCCCTGCTCGCGGATCGGAGAAACACCTGTCGTTTTGATGAATTTATCTCCCCCCCCCTTTTTTAAAATCGTCCCGTGTCCACCGTGTGGATTTTCCCAAACATCGCGCATATCGGAGCCAAGTTTTGGTCGGCGCATCAGATGTGTTTTGGGCCCCCCCTCCCCCCCTTTCCTTCACCCCCGTTTCATCCCCCTTCAACACCCCCCCCCCCCCCTATCGCTGCAACACCGCAAGCAAGGCCGCGAGACTCTAATTTCTAATGTGTAATAAATCACATTTTGGCCGGCGAAACAAAGACGAGAAACTTTAAAAAAAAAAAAAAAAAAAAAAAAAAAAAAAAAAAAAAAAGAGTTTTTTTTTATCTCCCGCGTGCGCGATGCATTCGAGACTCGCGTGAAGCACAGGCGGATGCGGCGGCGTTGCCAATCGACTGTTTCAGTGACGAGCGGGAAATTTAAAAATTTATCCGATTGGCTCATTGTCAGATGATTTTTACTCTCTCACCCCCCCCCCCCCCCCCCCCCCCAGGAGAGAAAGTATTGTCATCATTTTTAATCGTTTAAAACAGTATCCGATTGATTGAGGTCAGTTTTGGGAAATTTTTCGCGTCTCCCTAAAAGGGGGTATTCAGATAATGGTCGATCCCACCCCCTCCCTCTATTATTTTGAAAGACAAAGTAGCCCCCTAAAACTGAGCTGAGTATCGTGTGACACCCCCCCCCCCCCCCCCGACACCCATCCGCCCCCCTTGAAAAATAAAGCGGTTTCAGGACAGTTTTTCCCATGTGTTACGGCCAAAATAATTTCTTCTGTGATTTTATTGAAAATTTATATTTTTTTTTCCATTTAAATATGCTTTCCAAAAACTGTTAAAACGTCTAAACTAAATGATGACTAAAAATAATATAAGTCCAAAGTGAAAATAGGACCTGAATATTTTGTGTCCAAAAAAGAATTTTCATGCGATCATTTGGTCAAGAAATTTCGACATTTTCAAGAATTTTGCTTCAATTGAAATGTAGTACCTATAAGCAAAAAGATGGAGTCATGCGCTCTTTAACAGCATTTGAAGAAAAATACATTTTTTTAGGAAAATGGAACGAACCTCTCCAAATAATCACTATCCACTTTTGAGCATTAGTATTGGACTTATTAGAATTGGAGCAAAAAACCTTTGGACAAAAACTTTTAACCAAAATTACAAAATCGGTCTATTTCTGGGTCCACATTCATACGGAAGCAGTGGCAGCTAGTGCTATTTGGAATCCATATTTTCTGTCATTTTTACCTTTGGAAAATGATCGAATTCTCAAGGCTGGAAGATCAATTAATTATTTGACGTGAGTTTAAATGGAGAGAATCCGTAGTTGCCACATTGCACAAACCGCCACTGTATGGAAGAAGAAAGATAATTCACTGCTCACGAGTCACCCTTTTTTCGACAACCGACCTAAGGTAGCCAATCATACGGCGATGATAGAGATAGCAACGAGACTGCAAAAGAAAATAATCAGCAATCGGTTTTTCATTTCGATCATACGATTGTTTGTATTCGCAATCGATGTTTGGGGAGCTCATAATGTAAACGTCCGCAGCGCGTGTTATATTCAGTGCTGCCAGATTTGGAGAAACAATGCACACCTTTCACACTAAGCAGTGGTGTAGCGTGCAATATGGCAACGTTGTAGTGTGTTTATTTAAATTCATGAAAAAGATCGAACTGTTGGGTGTTCGGTGAACACCTTCGCATTCGACCTTTTACATGGGTTTAAATGGACACGTTACAACTTTGCCATATTGCACGCTACGCCACCGACACTAACAATAAGCCTTGTCAAGCTAAGGATTAAAATTGGAACTAGACCAACAATAAATAAAAACTTCCTAGACGTTTCGGTGCACTCACAGCACCATTATCAATCGGAAAATTATAAAAATAAAAACAAAATACTCAGAACGAGGAGCACACTCCACTCAAGTTGGAAGAGGGACTGATAGTTGGTCTAGTTCCCATTGTAATCCTTCAAGGGGAGGCTCAGAAGTCGCCGCCTCCGATTTTGAAAACAATTGCACGAAAATGTAGCTAAAGTAAAACTATTAGACCCGTGTTTCTCACACTTTGCCAATGGGCCTTCCTAAAGCGTCAGGAATTTTTTGAAAGTTGCCGAAATTCACGTAAAAAACCCGAGCGGAGAGCTTTCCGAATATTTACGTGAATTTCGGCAACTTTCAAAAAATTTCTGACGCTTTAGGAAGGCCCATTGGCAAAAAGTGAGAAACACGGGTCTAAATAGTTTTACTTTAGCTACATTTTCGTGCAATCGTTTTCAAAATCGGAGGCGGCGACTTCTGAGCCTCCCCTTGTTAGTTTGTCTGTGATGTTTTTTTGGCCATTTAGTTTGTAATGTGTTTGAATATTAACCCTTTAACGACCAGGTTAGTTCAAGAGAACACCACTCCTCCGTTTCTAGATGGAAGGTAGTTAACGGTTCTTACTCAGTGGAGTTGGAATTGCCTATACAAAGAATTGAAGGCGCCCGACGAGACCTTATCTATTGTAGTTTTTTCATCTATATTTGCATTTTCCGAAATGAATACTAAAACAATGTGAAATAGAGTAGAAAAGAAAACGAGCAAACTCGGGCGTGGTCCTTAAGAGGTTAAGCCTTGTGGGAAATTTGTGTGTTTTTCGTCAAATCTGACAGCACTGGTATTCTTCTTTTATTTTAGTCAGAAATATGTGTTACTCCTCACAATGGGGCAGTTGCAAGGGTATGCAATTTTGTGTTTTGTGTAAAGAAAACGATAGTACTTGATGAGCTGAGAACAGTGGTGCCTTTGGATTTTTCTTAAGAATCCCGGTTTCGGAGATACACACGTGTAAAGTTGTAAAAAATCGTGTGAGTAGTGACGTCACTACACGGAATTCCCGTTTAAAACAATGTATTTTCGGGCAGAATCCCATCTCTGGAACAAAGGGACCTAATTAGAAACCAAAGGCATCTTTGCTCTCAGCTCACCAAGTACTTTCATTTTTTTCATAAAAAACACAACATTTCAGACCCTTGCAACTGCCCCATTGCCCACGTTCCTTGAATCAATGGCGCAACTAGGACATCTGTCATCCATCTTGTACCTCTTTCATTTCCCCTTTGAATGTATAGGTTGAAAAAGGATTGGAAGCAGGGCTGCCGTTTTGCGTATAATCAATGCTATTTTTCAATTCACCGATGATTCCACCGGTTGAGAAAAGATTACACAGTTCAGTTCAGTGCATGACTGTAATAAACTAAAATACTCGCATCTGTTATCTTTTCTCAACCGGTGGAATCGTCGATGACTTTATAAAACTTACGGATATTTTAAATAATCAACGGAGTTTCCACCGATTAAGGAAAGATTACAGATCAGAGTATTTTCGTGCATTACAGTCATACACTGAACTGAACTGTGTAATCTTTTCTCCACCGGTGGAATCATCGGTGTATAGAAAAATAGCATTGATTACACTGTGCAACAAAATTTGGGTTTTGCTCTGTCCCCCTGACGAAACCTATTTTTCTCGATCCCATGGGTGTTAAAACGAAGGAAAATCGCCGTCAGAACCCCACATCTTGGGCGGGAGGGCTAAAAACCCGCCATTTTTGAATTTTCGCCAATTTTGCATACCTTTGATCGATTTTTCCAATTTTTCGGTACAAAAATCAATCGAACAAAAAAATCTAATTAATGCATCTGAAAGAGCATTAAATTTGCTACAAATCCGTGTAATCAGATTCATTTTACTATATTTTTTTCTTTGGAAAAATTACGCATATTCCGAAAAATTACCCTTAAAAATTGCCCAAAAAAATCGACTTTTCCTCAGTTTTTCCCTTATATATTCAGATCCAGAAATTCAATGTCAAATCCGTTTTCACAGTCTTAAAGCGCATAAAATTTGCTACCAAATCACAGCAATAATCATCGTTTATTCAATTATTTGGCGTCGTCAGGTGCCATACAATGAGTGCTCAAAAACGTCAATTTTTGCGATTTTTCTCCTCATATAGACTACCATTCAAACCCAAATCGCTCCAGGTCAACCCTATGAGAAGAATGCACCACTTTTTTTTTTGAAAATTGAAAATATGGCTGATGGGAAACAATAATTGAACACCTTGGAGCCCTCTACTTTCCGAAAAACTCCAGATTTTGAGAGAAAATCATCTTTTTACATACTTCGAAAGAGCTGTCAATTTTCGCCTATTTTCTCTCGTTTTTTAATGGGGTGTTACCTACTACGCCCGAATGAGCAAAGTTTCGCAATGATTGTGCAGAGCTAGACTTAATTTTTTGCTCTCCTCAGTGAAATACCGTATCTTAATGGTTTAAATTTGAAGGTTAAAGAAGGCATTTCGTGTATTGGGTAATCGGGAGTTGTGTTAGGCTCAAGATTAGGTGGCCCTGAAAAGGGCTGTTTTGAAGGGGAAAAGAGATGGGTTGTTTCATCTCCCACAAGGAATGGGCTGAGAATAAACAATTTTCATTTTTTCAGGGATGATAGAGCGATGCGTAGGGAGTTTGAAAATGCTCATTTTTTGTTTTAGCCCCCCCCCCCCAAGAACCGGGGGGGGGGGGGTTGGTGGTCAATGGAAAAACAATGTTCCATAACTTTTAAAAGCTTACAGATAACAATTTTTTTTTTTTTTTTTCTTGCAAAGAAAGAATCATTGAAATACCTGTCTGTTGATGTATAACATGGGTAACAAGTTGTAAAGCCTCCAATTTTCATCAAGATATTGCCTTTTCAAAATTTAGAAAATTTGAAAAATCAGATTTTTTACAATTCTCAATTCGAATTGCACGGAGGAAAACCAAAATCGCCCAAAAGAAATCTCTTGTCTTCCCAGTTAAAACGAGTCCACGAGATTGATTTCGGGAAACCGTTCGTCTTCGAGTTATGAAGTTTTAAAGTCAACCTTTATCTGCTAGGCAGCCATGGTTTTAATATTTTTTCAAACCTGATGGTGGAATTTAATTCTGCGACCTAAAAAGCCCGCCATTTTCAATTGTCATCGAATTTGGTCGACTCCATGCGGAGGAATTATTTTTTTCGGCTTCGTCGTTACGGTAACGGATAATAACGTTATTCCTGAAAACGCAAGAATAGCAATTTCTGACACTTTGAAACTTTTTAACTGCCAAAGATGGGTGCCTAGCAGATAGAGGTTGACTTTAAAACTTCATAACTCGAAGACGAACGGTTTCCCGAAATCAATCTCGTGGACTCGTTTTAACTGGGAAGACAAGAGATTTCTTTTGGGCGATTTTGGTTTTCCTCCGTGCAATTCGAATTGAGAATTGTAAAAAATCTGATTTTTCAAATTTTCTAAATTTTGAAAAGGCAATATCTTGATGAAAATTGGAGGCTTTACAACTTGTTACCCATGTTATACATCAACAGACAGGTATTTCAATGATTCTTTCTTTGCAAGAAAAAAAAAAAAAATTGTTATCTGTAAGCTTTTAAAAGTTATGGAACATTGTTTTTCCATTGACCACCAACCCCCCCCCGGTTCTTGGGGGGGGGGGGGGGGGCTAAAACAAAAAATGAGCATTTTCAAACTCC
This sequence comes from Trialeurodes vaporariorum, assembly GCA_011764245.1. NCBI lineage: Eukaryota > Metazoa > Arthropoda > Insecta > Hemiptera > Aleyrodidae > Trialeurodes > Trialeurodes vaporariorum. The sequence goes on from VMOF01000001.1 coordinate 60,492,823, forward strand.
CTACGCATCGCTCTATCATCCCTGAAAAAATGAAAATTGTTTATTCTCAGCCCATTCCTTGTGGGAGATGAAACAACCCATCTCTTTTCCCCTTCAAAACAGCCCTTTTCAGGGCCACCTAATCTTGAGCCTAACACAACTCCCGATTACCCAATACACGAAATGCCTTCTTTAACCTTCAAATTTAAACCATTAAGATACGGTATTTCACTGAGGAGAGCAAAAAATTAAGTCTAGCTCTGCACAATCATTGCGAAACTTTGCTCATTCGGGCGTAGTAGGTAACACCCCATTAAAAAACGAGAGAAAATAGGCGAAAATTGACAGCTCTTTCGAAGTATGTAAAAAGATGATTTTCTCTCAAAATCTGGAGTTTTTCGGAAAGCAGAGGGCTCCAAGGTGTTCAATTATTGTTTCCCATCAGCCATATTTTCAATTTTCAAAAAAAAAGTGGTGCATTCTTCTCATAGGGTTGACCTGGAGCGATTTGGGTTTGAATGGTAGTCTATATGAGGAGAAAAATCGCAAAAATTGACGTTATTGAGCACTCATTGTATGGCACCTGACGACGCCAAATAATTGAATAAACGATGATTATTGCTGTGATTTGGTAGCAAATTTTATGCGCTTTAAGACTGTGAAAACGGATTTGACATTGAATTTCTGGATCTGAATATATAAGGGAAAAACTGAGGAAAAGTCGATTTTTTTGGGCAATTTTTAAGGGTAATTTTTCGGAATATGCGTAATTTTTCCAAAGAAAAAAATATAGTAAAATGAATCTGATTACACGGATTTGTAGCAAATTTAATGCTCTTTCAGATGCATTAATTAGATTTTTTTGTTCGATTGATTTTTGTACCGAAAAATTGGAAAAATCGATCAAAGGTATGCAAAATTGGCGAAAATTCAAAAATGGCGGGTTTTTAGCCCTCCCGCCCAAGATGTGGGGTTCTGACGGCGATTTTCCTTCGTTTTAACACCCATGGGATCGAGAAAAATAGGTTTCGTCAGGGGGACAGACAGGCTGTTGCACAGTGTTATACGCAAAACGGCAGCCCTGATTGGAAGAGAGGGTTTCATCCCCTCGTCTATCCTTGTCTATCGTGCGGAGTGTTTCAATGGAGAAAAGAGAGAGGAAGATAATTTCTCTCCGTTGCGCTACCACTTGAATAGAGACTCAGTGCATATAGTTCCGTCGTTGCTTTGAAAGTTAACTAGCTTACGTCTCTATTCATCGGTGTCGTCTGATGTACAATTTTAGGTCGTTTATTTCCCTTAAGGATCAATATAAAAATAGACGGATTTTAATGTAAAATCTGGCAGCGATGTTATTCATTTTCCTCGGCCGTCAAATAAATTTAATTTAGAGCTCCTTTATCCCGAAGGAATAGACCATTAGCGCGCCCAAGTAATGAATTCAAGAGTCACCTATCGCGCTCCAAACTTTTCTTAACAGATTCTATACTCTACGTAGTAAAGTTGAGCGTGTTTGCGAGACTAGGAAGTGTTTTTTTTTTGTTTTTTGTTTTTGTTTTTGTTTTTTTTTTTTTAAGTTTTGACTCAGTTTGCTGCATTCGACGTGCGCTCAGAGGCTCTGAGAAAATATAATCTGTCTCAAGGTAAAGTTGATACGTCCACTTACACTGAGAAAAATGGACGGATAAATTTTATCCTTAGATGGTATATTGTGTAGCAATCTGGATGCTCAACAGTTACAGCGCGGTGGTTAAATAATAAAGGTATTTTCTGCTTTAAGCACAGTCATGCGGTCAATATTCAACATGAAACGGTTATTTCTTTTAACAATCCAATTTGCTGCACATTAAAGGAACCGTGTGAGGGCACAATTCATTTCTCCACTTTCTCACAATCAGTTGACAAATCTTTTCTCTCCAATTTTTGATTTTACCAAGGGCCGTAACTACTCCTCTTGGGGCCCGGGGCGAAAGAAAATACGGAAATCGGGGGCCCGGGCTTTCTATTATTGGGTGAGGTGAATATGAGGGTAGAGAAACCCCCTCTAAAATCAATTAAAAATATCGTTGGGGGCCTCGGGGCATTGCTCCGCCTGTTCCCCGGTAGTTACGGCCCTGATTTTACATCTATCCCCCCTCCTCCATGGAACATCAGCAGAATGAAGAAATTATAGTTCGTGAGAAGAAATAAAGTCTCAATAGGAAAAAATCTGCCAGGAAGGAAAGAAAGAAAAAGACAAAATTATTTGCTTGCCCTCAAATCGAGATATTCGAAATTTCGCCCGACGCACAGGCAACCAGCCAGCTAAGCTGAACATTAGTTAGGATGTAAAGATGATTAGCCTTTAGTCCGGTTAGAGACGTGACGGATTGTCGTCAACGTTGTCGGACTAAACAAATTAATCAGCGATAAATGAGACGGTAGATCGTATCGTGGCCGAATTGGAACGTCACTTCTATTATCACGAAGCTCTTTCAGCAGCTTCGTAAGTTAGGGATGTCGATCCTCAATCCTCGTCAAGGATGGCAAAGGTCATTCCTCTCCTTGCCACGTATAATTCAAATAATTCGAAATTTAAGGAGAATGGGTCTGTTGCACACTTCGGCTAGAGCGTTTTTAAGTATCAATGCTTTTGTAAAAAGCGGTAAAAATAACAATGGCAGCATCAGAAAACACCAAAATTCAATAATAAACTTCTTGCGAAAAACACTGGACACTATTCACCCCTGACCCCTGTATCTTTCCACCACGTGCACGATATTTCGCGAAATTAGAGCGGCACATTCAAATAAACACGGCCGACTGTCATCACAGCTGACTTCTTAAACAAATAAACAGTAAACACGGACGGCGTCTGTTTGAATTCTTACGTTTCAATATCCTTAATTCCTCACAAAAGATTAAGAAAGGTACGGAAACCGACATTTGTGTCGAAAACTTATCAAAATGAAACAATAACACGCAGGAGTTCCAAGTATGATTCCAACTTCAATCATCATCTTCGGAACTCCTGCGTGTTATTGTTTCATTTTGATAAGTTTTCGACACAAATGTCGGTTTCCGTACCTTTCTTAATCTTTTGTGAGGAATTAAGGATATTGAAACGTAAGAATTCAAACAGACGCTGTCCGTGTTTACTGTTTATTTGTTTAAGAAGTCAGCTGTGATGACAGTCGGCCGTGTTTATTTGAATGTTCCGCTCTAATTTCGCGAAATATCGTGCACGTGGTGGAAAGATACAGGGGTCAGGGGTGAATAGTGTCCAGTGTTTTTCGCAATCTGTGAGTTTATTATTGAATTTTGGTGTTTTCTGATGCTGCCATTGTTATTTTTAGATACAGCTTTTTACGTTAAAGATACTTTAAAGCGCTCTAGCCGAAGTGTGCAACAGACCCATTATGAAGGGTGCTGAGACGATTTGTCCCATTTTTATAAGTCCAGTCATAACATGGGCAATTTTTAAACTCCCATACACAAAAGTACAAAAATGTAATCGCACTTTTTCAAGATCCAAGCGGGTCCAGGAATGTGTCCTTCTCTTTCTTCGCCCCTTCAAAAACATCTTAATAAAGTGTAGTATGTTAGAAAAAAAAAAAACTTCAAAAACATCTATCTTACTATAGTGTAGTATGTTGGGAAAAAAACGGAGGAAAAGGCCATCTCGTCTTTTCGGCCCTCGTCGCTGTCTTTTTCCGACGCATGTGTTCAAATAAGTGGATGCAGGGAGAGAGGGGTTTATGGATAGATTCGCTGGAGGGAAGGATGGATGGGGAGAGAGAGAGAGAGAGAGAGAGAGAGAGAGAGAGAGAGAGAGAGAGAGAGAGAGAGAAAAAGATATAAGAGAGGAAGACAGATTCCTCAATCCGCCACTGGTATTCACGATGATCAGTGTATTGATGTTTGGAGTGCATTCTTCGTTCGAAGCTGTCTTGACTATGATGTTCCAATAATGCGCTCTCAATAATGTGTCGGGGTCTCGACCCCCCAGTCGTCTTGTCCCATATTCCCCCGCCGTGCATTTGCCAGTCGAGTCTCCTCTTTGACAGAGTTTATGGAATGTTGTGACAATATTTTGACATCAAAGACCGCCCGATGCATCTTGTCGTCGTTGATACGACGCCGCGTTAAAAAGCACCTTCCCTCCTCCTCCTTCTCCCCCCCACCCCACCCAGTCGTGCTTCGCCCTCAGGCGGAAATCAAGGTGGCGCGCAGTAAGCAGATGTGATCGATTTAGCGGCCAAAATTCAGCCATACTTTAAAGTACGGGGCTCGTCTCACAAGTAAATCCCCCCCCCTCCCAAATCCACAAAAATGGACCAAGAATGTATTTAACTTGGTCCTAAAATCTTCGTTAGGATATTTTAAATGCAGCTGGCAAAATTCAAGAAGCGATTTGGATGGTATTTTTGGAATGACAAGAATTTCTGGTGTTTTGCATTTCTATGGAAAACCAGTCACCAGAATTTCTTGCATAGAGATATTAAAGCCTTTTTCTGGTCCCTGAACTTTTGGTCCAAAATATTACAATTTCTTTCTAACTATTCTAATGGGGCTATTGCACACTTTTGCTATAAGCGATTTAATAGTCGATTATGGCGTAAAAACCTCAAAAAATAACGATGGCGGCACTAAAAACTTCCAAAATACATTCCTAAACTCAATAAACGCAGTTATTTGCGCGAGCGTAATGGTGGCCGAAGGCACTAACAATGGGAGATTCCTATCTTAATTTCGTCACTCTTTCTATGTTGACAAGGGTGATTCACAGAGTAATTAGTCATCAGAGTGATGATCCACATCCGATGAATGGTGCCACAACACCTAGTGACACCGGTGTCAAATGAAAGTAGTCTCTTATTGGTCACTTCTTGATGGAGTTTCAGAATTATTAGATGGGAATCTTCCATTGTTAGTGCCTTCGGCCACCATTACGCTCGCGCAAATAACTGCGTTTATTGATTTTAGGAGTAGATTTTGGAAGTTTTTAGTGCCGCCATCGTTATTTTTTGAGGTTTTTACGCCATAATCGACTATTAAATCGCTTATAGCAAAAGTGTGCAATAGCCCCATTGTGGATCGTGCAATGTGGCAACAACGATTTTCTCGATTTAAACCTATACCTTCATATAGAATAATCGATCTTCAAGGGATTTTCTGAATCGAGATATCGATACTTTTTCATAGGTTCATATGGGGGAAAAACATGGTTACTAACAATAAGTAGCACGAGCCACCGCTGAACTATTCTCACTGCCGCGCGCCGTTTTCGTCGGATTTTTTTTCTCAGTGTGCCGCGGCAAAAGTTTGCGAACGATCCCATTATCGTTGAAAATCGCCCAGGTCAAATTTGACACTCGTAAATATACACATTAAGTCTAGCTAAAGAATGTCATTAATTTATCTAAAATGTACTATGAAAGTATCAATAAAACTGTAATTTCATATGATTTCGACGTACTGTCGACTCTTGACCGCCAAATCTGTCATTTCTGTCCCTCTGTGCAGCGGCCGAGGGGAAGAGGAGGATTGTTCTCATCTTTTAGTCTGTGTGTTTGGTCTGTACGCGCGCCACGTCTCACATTGGATTAAAACATGGATTTTTGAGGACTAGAAAAGTTGTTGCTTTTTGCTTCAATTAACTGTTAAAGTTATATTTTCTTGGAACAAATAAATTACTGTTCTAATGTAAAGCTCTAAAATGAATGATTTCACTTACACAGTCTAGCCATAAGTTCTGTTATGCGCTATTTTGCCGATAGCAGCCGAACGACTGAAAATAAGTATACAACACACTGCATGTATTCTGAAACTAGACAAAAAATGCTACAAAACCATGCTACTTTTATGTGACGTAAGCACATGTGCTTCGCGCAATAGGCAGCGATAGCGATATCTGTCAACGTCGGACTATCGTTGGGCGCGCACTCATAACACTCGACTGCCATAAGTTCTGTTATGCGCTGTTTTGCCGATATAGCAGCCAAACGACTAAAAATAAGTGCATAACACTACATACATTCTGAAACTAGTCAAAAAATGCTACAAAATCGTAAGTTGTTTTTTTTATTTTTTCCCCGAAAATTTGATGCCCAAAACTTCATTTTCAACCAGGCGTAGCAAGTCATTTTTACGCGCCCAACCAGCAACCCGACCTTGACATATATCAGAGCTTATTGTGCGAAGTACAGGGGCTTGTGGCACATGAAAGTTGCATGGTTTTGTTGCATTTTTTGTCTAGTTTTAGAATATATATATAGTGTTGTATACTTATTCTCGGTCGTTTGGCTGCTATCGGCAAAATAGCGATTAACAGAACTTATGGCTAGACTGTGTATTTTTAAATTAATCTTACTGTTCATCGTTGGCGATTGTTGATGACTGCTCGTAAAAATAAGTCCAGGATATTCTCTGTTTCGATCCACTGCGCGCCGTTTGTCGTTTATGCCCCCACCTCACGGGCCGTGATTTATTTTTAAGCGTCACCAGCGACCGTATTTTTGAACCTCGAGAATAAGAGTATAATTCGTTATTGCACGCTTAAATGGGGTGTCACTTGCCCCAGTCCCTTTGTTTTTATTGCACTGAAAGATTTTGTGAAACTCATCATCTCATTTTTGTCTGTAAAAATAACCGAAACTACTGTCCGTCCCCGTCGCATCCCGTTCGCTGAAGTCGCGGCTCCCCGCCCCGCCACGCCCGCGACCCCCGTTACAGCTATTTTGGAACCGTTTATTTCGTTCGGCCCATTGTATACCGTCGAGCATTTTTGAGGATAAGTATTCTCTAATAACTATTTTTATACCCCCCGAATTAATGTGAAGAACCGAACCGAACGGGAACAGAGCGCTTTCCGAAGCGCTTAACAGGTTCTTAGACGGTTTACGACTTTCCGTGTATCCGTGTATTCGTATGTGTATACAGATCCAGGGACTTATTTTCTTCCTCTCTCTTTACTCTCGCTCTTTGCCCATTCTATCACATGTGTTAGAAAAGGACAGATAGTGTCGCTGAAGCTACGTGATATCCCATCCCTCTGTCCTTTTTTAACATATACGTTTGAATAGGCTGAGAGAGAGAGACTGACTAATTCCTTCTTACGGAGGCACTGCGTCTATGCGTAAGAATATTATGGGGATACTGTACAGGGTGTTTCATAAATCTTGTACCAAACTTCGAGGAGCGTATTTTTTGGGACCAAAATAATAATTTTTTCTTTAAATATGGGCCCAAAAATGCCATTATTTTGAGCTAAAAAAAAACAAGACGAAAAATGAACCATCCAGCGACGACTTGACGTAAAAGAACACAAAAACAGGCGAACGGACAAATGCTGGATATCACGTAAACAATTTGGTGAGGACGTTTCGGCTCAAATCGCAGCAATTTTCAACTCAACTATTTAAAAAAGTAAATAAGAAAAAGAAATATTTCAAACAGTGGAGAGAGCCACACTACTCATACATAGTAGCGTACACCGAAATTGGTCTTTCTCTCTCTTTCTCCATTTGAATACGTGAGTAGGGAAAGGACGGAAACAGGGGCTGGGACGTGTCTTCAGCCCATATCTCTTTCCTTTTCTAGTATATACGCTCAAACGGGAAAAGAGCGAGAGAGACTAATTACTGCGTACGCCATTGCTCATACAATCATACAATACATACTGTAAACATATGAATCTGTGGTGAGGATCTTGTGTCAGGAATCAGATTTCCTGTGTTTCCAGTGTGTAGGAGTAGCTGCTCTCTCCACTGTTTGAATTTTTGTTTTTGTTTTCGTTTTTATTTTTGTTATTTTTTGTAAATATTTCAGTTGAAAATGATTGCGCTTTGAGCCAAAACGTCCTCATACTTTTTTTTTGTGTTTCCCAGCATTTGCCCGTTTGCCTGTTTCTTTTATTTTGAGCGAAAGCCCCCAAAAGTTTTGAAAAATATTTGGTTTATTGAAATAGTGTCAACACTTCTTATGAACCAAACGTCGTGAAAGTTAGTTTCCCAAGATATCTTTACGTGTAGAATTCATTACCTAAATATACCTCGGGATACTACGTTTCATGGGAAAGTCTAAAAAAAAACAAAATAAAAACGGTGAAGGCATCAAATGACTCCAAATAAAAAATGTCAACGTGTCTCAGTGTACCATTGTATACCTACTCAAAAATGTCTCGAAAATACACAATAATACATATATAATATATAATATAATATATGTATAATACATATATAATAATACATAAATACGACCCGAGAATTTAATTTTTGATTCATTTCCTGAAAACTAAATCTCCAAAACACACATAGCCACCAGAGGGCGCCTCTTACACTGTATTTTATTATTCATCGTAAAAACCAAAACGAAAGTAAGAAGCTTGCCGTATACTTTGTATGGCACGCTTAAAAATAAAAATTAAAACTTTGGGGGTTTTAGCTCCGAAGCGGCATTTTAACCACCCAAACAAACAAAACAAATATCTTTTGGCCCCAAATATACGTTTTACGCTCCCGAAGTTTTATAGATAGCTTTTGAAACACCCTGTAAAGTAGCATAGCTGCGTAAGTGTTTTACAATAGAGGCGAATGTTTACACCTCGAACTCATTCAGTTCCCGAGTTTCCTCAACTTTTATAGATTTACGAGGACTAAATGTACGCATTTCGGATGTCTGAATGTCTATGAATCTCTCAAAGCAAAGTTGCCATTGGATCCTCTATCGTTTTGATGAGTACGACTTTTCCCATCGTCTTTTACACTTTTTTTCACGCTTTTCCTTATATTTTGTCCTGATAAGAGCCTCATTTCTACGGTCTCAAGAGTAATAGACCGGTTTAGTATTGATGTCTTGCCACCTTGATTTAAATAGAGAGGGGACAAAATGATACGTACGAAAAAAAAATCATTTCTATTGATCTTAGTGAGGTTATATCGATGATTTAATGCGATACTATGGATTCCTCAGTGGCGGCTCGTGCAATGTGGCAACAGTGGAATCCCTCCATTTAAACCTATGTAAAACAATCGATCTTCAGGAGGTGCAATGCACCCCCAAGATATCGATACTTTTGCATAGGTGTTACATCTTGATGAAGGATGTAGAATATTAATAAGGATAAATAATTATACTCGATGGATACAGGATAGGACAATTATATATTGATGATAAAACATGTTGAACTTATACGTATGACTTATGCGACTGGGAGCCTGATCGGGATTGAATGAAAAGCAAAGAGTGAGGTTAATAACAACCGATGTGCATCGATGATGCTGACATCGCTGACTATAGATACAACAGTTCTCCCCCCCCCTTATTTTGAGAAACAACAATAAAACAAATAAAAAATTTTCTTCTCAGGTACTGGTACTTTTATCACAGATAAGACAAATCAATAATTAATTTGGGAGGATTAATTTAGGATACAGTTACCCTCAGTCTTTTTTTTAAAGAAAAATTCGGTTTAAATCTCTTACGTCATATTTACAATAAAGAATAAGAATAAGAAAATAATAGGAACTTTGAGTCCCGGAGGGACGGAATTGATAACAAATTAAAAGTTTATCTTCAAAATGATTTAAAGATTTATATACATTTCATTTACCTACAAATCAGTCAAATCATATTCCCCTAAATATCTCGGTGTCTTTTTCTCCCTTTGAGGACGGGTTGATGATGAAGAAGAAGATGCAGCACTCATACTTAAGTTCTTTTTCATTGGACTTCTGAGATCAACGAGGGGAGGTTTCTTCCTGACATGAGGTTGACCACTGGTAGAAGGTTGTTGCTGGATGATACACGGTTTTTGGAAAGCAGGAGGTTTGTAGCTGGTAGACGGTTTCTTGATGATTGGACGGAGAACTCGAGAGCAAAGCGGATCAAAAAGAAAAGATTGATTTGATGCCGGTTTTGATTCTTCAACGGTGTCAATTGGCTTCTGATGTGTTGATTTATCGAAAGTAACTTGCTTCCGGTTGACACTTGTTTTTAAGAGTTGGTTGATGTGTCGCTTCACTTCTCTACCTTCGTCTAGTTTTACGATGTAATGAAGTAATCCTAGCTTCCGGATTATTTGACCAAATTTCCAGATGAAACGGTTATTAACTAGGAACCGAGCTTGGATACTATCGCCAACTTGCAAAACTCTTGTTTTGGGTTTCAATTTCTGAGGTGACTTGGCTTCTTGATGTGGTCGCATGGCATCAAGCTTAATTTTTATCTTACGATTGAGATAGTTTTCAGCAGGTGTTTTTCCATCGACCAACGGTGTAGCTCGATAACGAAAAAGAATTTTCTGTACTTTTTCATGAATTGATAACTTTTCATTTGACATGGTTTTCAAACGGCGTTTCAGAGTTTGTACGTTCCTTTCCGCCAACCCATTTGTTGCTGGATGATTGGGCGCAGTAAATTTCTGAACGATGCCGTTCGATTTACAATACTCTGTAAAATAATCACTAGAAAAGATTTTTGCGTTATCAGATACCATAACAGAAGGATAACCATGAAAAGAAAAGACTTGGTCGAGTAATTTGATAGTGTTGCTTGAAGTAGGGGCTTCGTTTTGTAAGATTTTGATTTCAGCCCAACGCGATTTAGCATCAAGAATAATTAGAAAATGACGATTATCTAATGGACCTGCATAGTCGATATGAATCCGATCCCAGTTATTTTCTGGAGGATCCCAGTGGTGAAGTGGAGCTTTATTTGGTTGGTGTTTTACTGAAGCACATTCAGGACACGATTTGACTAGGTGTTCAATGTCTTTATCGATATTTTTCCAATAACAATATCGACGAGCCAATTGCTTCATTTTGGTGATGCCGACATGTGTAGAATGTAGCTCTTGTAAAACAGCAGGCTGCAAACTTTTAGGAATGACAACTCGATGAGCTCGAAATAAGATTCCATGGTCGATTAAGTACTCGGATTCCGTTTCTGACCTCAGCACTTCTTTGCACAATTTTGCTAAATCTGGGTCTTTTCCAGTTTCTGCAGCAATGGATGTTGAAGTTAGGGATATCGTTGAAATTTCGTTTAACGTTGATACGCAAATTTGATGAACTTCTCTATTGAGTGCAGCGTCCGCAGAAAACGAATCACATTCTTTGATGGGTGCACGTGACAAACAATCCACATTATTATTATCGATCCCTTTCCGGAACACAACAGAGTAATTGAATCCAGATAAAAATGAAGCATAACGAAGGAGACGGGCCGATGTCATCTTAGGTAGCGCAGTTTTCCGGTGAAAAATCCTGGTGAGAGCTTTGTTGTCAGTAATTAAACTGAAGTGACGACCATACAGATAATGATATAATCGGTCACAAGCAAAAACGATAGCTAAAGCCTCTCGATCGATTTGTGAGTAATTCTGCTCCGCTTCTGTTAATGATCTGGATACAAATGCAACAGGTTGCTCAACTCCATTGACTTCGTGTGATAGCACAGCCGCAATACCTGTGGGACTGGCATCTGTTGCAACCAAAACTGGCAGGGTTGGATCAAATGGACGGACAACTCGATCACTGGCTATCTCTTGTTTTAATTTGATAAACGCAGCTTGGCAGGCGGCAGACCAACGGAACTTTTGATTTTTCCTTAACAACTGTCGTAACGGATGAGTAACACTTGAAAAATTTGGTAAAAAACGAGAGTAATAAGTGACAAGGCCAAGAAAACGACGTAATCCTTGCAGATCTGTAGGGCGAGGCATTTCAGTAATAGCCTTCACTTTTGATGGAGATTTTGAAATTTTATTAAGTTGAATTTGATAACCTAGATGTTCTATTCTGGTTTGGAAAAATTTACACTTCGGTAGATTCAAATGAAGATCAAAAGCTCGCAAACGCTCTAAACAGAGATTTAAGTTTTGCTTGCATTCTCCTAAAGTTCTGCCATGAATAATGATGTCGTCAAAATAAGATTCACATTTTGGTAGACCACGTAGAATTTGTTCAAAAATTCTGTTAAATTCCGATGGTGCTGGCTTGATACCGAAACTAAGTCTATTCATCCTGTAAGTGCCACGATGAGTCGAAATAGTTTGGATGACGCTACTCTGTTCATCAACTTTCAGATGAAGGTACGCTTTAAACAAATCCAGGGTACAAAAATATTTGGAGTTGCATAAGCTGTTCAAAACATCTTCGATTTTTTTGATTGGATAATTAGAGTTTACTAAGCACTCATTGACGCCGACCTTGTAGTCAACGCATAATCGAACTGAACCATCAGTTTTTGGGATGGCAACAAGAGGCGAACCCCAATCACTGGTTTCACATTTAGTAATTATCTCAGCAGCCTCTAAAGTGTCTAATTCTCTCTCAACTTTTTCACGTAGGGCATACGGAACTTCTCGTTCTCGGGTATACGATGGTTTCACTCCTTCTCTGAGCTGCAGTTTGACTTCAAATTTTGGAACACATCCCACTTTTGGGACAAACAAATCATGATATCTTCTTTCGATGTCGTTGAGGGTGTAGACAGTAAAAATTTCTGGAGTAGTATTTGATGGCTTAAAAATTGGTTCTTGATCTAATTCATTCAAATTAACGTTCAAATGTCTTACCCAAATTCGTCCGAAGAGGGCATCAAGTCCATTTGGCACGATAAACAATTCTTCGATGGAGCTGGTTTCCTTGTATTTCACTTCTACTTGGATTGTTCCATAAGGCACAAAAACTTCTCCCCTGTAGGATCGGAAGACTACCTTAGTTGGATTCAACGGCTTCTTGATATTCAACTTCTTGAATTGTTGCATAGGCAATAGAGAGTGAGCTGAACCAGAGTCAACTTCGAAGCACTGTGAAACATTGTCGATAGAAACATTAATAAAATACTTTTCTGCATCTTTTCGAGAAATTTGATTAGAGACGCTCTTCACGCTGCCTTGATTGTTGGATGGATAAATATCAATGATTTTATTAATGCTGTAAGTAGGATAGCACTCGTCTACGGATTCATCATCGGACAAGTGAGAAACTCTAGATTGTCGCTTCGATAAAAGAGTTTTTACGCAAACTCTTTCTACATGACCAACTTTATGACATGCTTTACATTTGAATTTAGATGCGTCATTATAACAGTCAGATACACGGTGGTTATCTTTACCACATCTAAGGCACATGTTATTAATACCTAACTTCTCATAGTCAATTTTTGATTTACGACTACCATTATATCTTGAATTTGAGCTATTGAAGGATTTTGAGTTGGAGCGATTAAAAGAATTTGATCGATTGTGAGAAAAGGATTTTGATCTACTAGATTGCGAATTGGATTTGGATCGATTTCTACTTTGATGATTACGAAAAGAGACTTTGTTAATTTCTTCTTGAGCATGTGAAGTAGAGCTGGCAAAAGGTTGAGTTTTAGAAAGCTCGCGGCAGTCAGATTTTGATGCCTCCAAAGCCATTGCTTTTGAGACTATCTCATTAAAACTAAGAAGATTTGATTGTAGGAGCTGTTCTTTGATTGAATTATCTTTGATACCTCTGATAAATTGGGCTCTGAGTAAGAGATCAGCAGCTGAGACCTGCGAATCACACTGACATTTTACATTGAAGTCGCACTCCGCAACATCTCTGCGTAACGACGCCACAAAATCAGCAATATTTTCACCCTCTTTTTGATACTTGGAGAGGAAGTAATGCTGAGAAACTAATGCATTTTTCTTGGGAGCAAGATGTTTTTCTAACTCGTTCACAAGCTCATCATAACCTAAGCTACTCGGTTTTTTAGGAGCGACTAATGCAGCTAGAATGTTGTAATTTGATGCGCCGATGGAATTTAAAAGCATTTGCGCTTTTTTGTCATCTTGAATTTCTTTCATCGACAAGTAATTTTCAAATCTTTGTTTGTAATAATTAAATTTCTCTTTGGATGGGTCAAAACTTTCAAAAGAAGGAACATGAGATACTTTGATAACCTGAGTTTCACCTTCCGCAGTTGGTTTTAGTTGATTTACCAATTCCTTGATGAGAGTTCGCTGGTTGGTTTGCATGACTTCCAAGAACTGTTTGAATTGATTAGGATCCATGATGTGGAGGATTTGATTGATTTGATAGTGTTAGATTTGATAAGTTGATGGAGATCTTCGCATGGAACTTTGGATTTAACAGGTTGATACGGGTACACGGTTACTTACGGTGCGCGCACGAAACCGAATTTTGATAACGAAACTTACGTAGGTTGATCATGGTAGGCACTTAACGATGATTGATCACGAATTGATGGTTGATTTGACTAGATTGAAAGAACTTGATCGACAATTTACCACGCCGGCATGTTGGACGATTGCACGACACGAACCGAATTTTCGCGAGTCACGTCCGCGACCGAATTATTCTCGCCGAAACGTTTTACCTCGTCGCCAATTTGTTACATCTTGATGAAGGATGTAGAATATTAATAAGGATAAATAATTATACTCGATGGATACAGGATAGGACAATTATATATTGATGATAAAACATGTTGAACTTATACGTATGACTTATGCGACTGGGAGCCTGATCGGGATTGAATGAAAAGCAAAGAGTGAGGTTAATAACAACCGATGTGCATCGATGATGCTGACATCGCTGACTATAGATACAACAATAGGTTTAAATGGTAAAAAAGCATGGTTGCCAAATCGCACGAGCCGCCACTGGGATTCCTAAATCGTAAAAGCTATACTTAATTTTACATCTGTAAAACAATTGATGCAAGCAAGAAAATAATCAATGCTATAGCGACTATCAAATTACTCTGATGAATGTTTATCGTAAACGTTGTGTTCCAATCTTGATCGCACCTGCGAAAAATATGCTGGGGTTGTTTCTTCTTCTCATAATCTCTGTATCAAAACTTGACATCTGATTCTTGTACCGGGTACCCGAAAGCTCTCTTCGTGGATGAACTTTTCTTGCTAATCCTCAGCTTTTTTGTCTTTTACTCAGCTGATGCGAATAAAAGAAAAAATATTTGTCGTCCTGAGTAATTTTTAAAAATAAGTTTGTCTTAGAACACTAAATATAAACATTGCGAAGAGCACAATGATATGTTAAATTGTCAGCCGAGGAAATTTCTGGTTCCGTTTTCAGAAATCTGATATTCGTACCGTAGATTTTGAAAATTTGGAGAAAGTGTCCTGTATCCAGATTATGATACGAACACCGGAATTTTCTGATAAAAGTTATGTACCAGAAATTCCTCGGTTGACATATTGCTGGTATCAATGGCGTATCTAGAAATTACCTTTCTCTCACTTTGTCCATTAAAATGTGTAAGTTAGAAAAGGATACGAAAGGGGGATCAATCCCCTCTTCCTATCCTTTTTCTACCTGTACATTCGAATGAGTAAAAAGAGAGATAGAATGATTTCTAGTTACAGTACTGGCTGGTATTATTCTTAGAATTGAAGACCGTGCCGGAAGAAGGGCTTACAAGAAAACGTATTCTTTTTAGAAAAAAATAATTTGAAAGTTCAAAAAGTGGTTTTTCAATGCTTTAAAGTACGAATTTATTAAAATGTAATTTTAATTTCACTCATTTACTACTTTAAAGTATCATAAAAATCATTTTGTAACTTTCTAACGCATTTTCTCGAAATTATATTTTTTCTTACGTATACGCCCCTCTTGTGGCGAGGTCTTCAATTTGGGGAGTTAGTTTTCCAGTGAATGGTTCCAACGACTTTCTATCCGTTTTAACTTGATTGAGACACAGACCTAACAAATACCTTATTTTCACGAGAAAAAAAAAAAATACTGGTATAGAATTTACCATCTGCATATAGCTGATTTTGGAGTCTGCCAGAAATTATGGTAAATCCACCAACGTACGGGTCAACGTGATTTACCATATTATGGTGATTTTCACCATACTTTCTAGCAGACGCCAAAATCAGCTGTGCGCGGATGCCCAGCTCGTAAATTCTACCAGTCTTTTTTTCCATGTAAGTTTCAATGGCGGCTCGTGCAATGTGGCAACAATGGATTTCCTCCATTTAAAACTGTGTAAAATAATCGATTATTTGGTGAGGCGCTGCGCCTCACCTAGTATCGATATTTTTACGTAGGTTTAAATGGCAAAAGAGCACTGATGCCAGATTGCACGAGCTGCCTCTAGTAAGTTTTTGGTTGTTAACATCCCCATCTTCATGTCTCTCTCGCTCTCACGTATCCGTCAATGGATGTTTCGTAAGTACTAGAGTCCCTTGATGGAAATATTGTATAGGGAGTACCGACACGAGCTCAACGAGTTGTGATTGGTCGTTGGTTTTAGGCTCTCACGGAGTCGAGCAGGAGTCGACGACATCGAAGGCTCCACACGAAAGGAGTCGATTCGTAGAGGAACGTATGGGAACGGACCGGAATGCCGGCAAATCTGCCGATCCACCACTGGTCCACTGTCGAACTTAACCTTCGAATGCGTTCACGCGGTCGACAAAATCGACTCCTGTCAAAATGCATAAAGTGTCGTGTCGGTACTCCCTATACAATATTTCCATCAAGGGACTCTAGTAAGTACCTCCCTAATTTTTATTTGTCTGTCAAATGGAAATTTTGGAGGATGAAGTATTTTACATCAATAACGTATTCAATTTACTGAATGAAGAAGTATAAGAGAAAAAAAAAAAGCAAGCGTTTGAATAAATCAAATCCGAGCCGTCGCATGGAGGAGCATGAGGAGAAATTACGACAGCCCATAAATCTCTCTCCAATTTGTGATGACTCCTCTGTCTCGTTTCATTCGCATCAGGCCGAGGCCCGACTCCGACTGTCTCTGCAACGCTATGTCTCTAAATCCCGTGTCAAATCCCTAACCTGCCTCTATATCCTCAAAACCCCAATCTCTCTCTTCTTTAAAGTTATTCTTTTTTATTCATAGGCGGATCCAGCAATCTGGCAACAGTGCATTCATTTAATTGCATGGCAAATAATCGATTAGTCCCGGGGCCATGGCCCCTTCAAGAATCGATTGTTTGTCATGCATTCAAATGGGAAAAGTGCGCAGTTGCCAGATTGCTGGATCCGCCATTGTTTTTATTATTATTGTTTTGTTTGCGACTCAGTGGCTTAGCTTGCAATCCGACAACGTTGCTTTTCGTCCATTTAAAATCCTTTCAACTGGTCAAATTCGAGGGTGTACAAACCCGAAAAAACCCGTTTTTCTCGTGCTGAATAGAAGAATGACTCAGTAAAAGTCTTTAATAAAGCAAAGCACATTTTTCGAACACCTAATCAACGATTTTGCACGGCTAACTTGAGAAGATTCACCCAGCAAAATCGTTTTGGTTAGGCGCCCAAAACCTTTGGTTAGATAAACGAAAGATCTAGTTTTCTCTACTAAAGTATTTTGTAGGGTAATTTTTCTACCAAAGGTTTTGTCAGCGTTCTTAAAGTAGTTTTTCCTTCTTCTTTTTTGTTTGTACACTGGATCTTACTTTTTTGATGTATTTGATGGATTTAAATGGACAAAATGGAAGAAAAAACATTGCCTGACTGTTCAGGAATCCATCCAATTTTTTAGTTCACAACAGCCAAACAGTCCAAAAAGTTTTTGAACTTTCGCAAATTATCTCCATGTGCATATGTATTTTGTCTAGTTTTAAAAGTCCAAAATAGAGCAAGTTTGTCTAAAAGATAATTTACACCCAAAAGAAAATTTTAACCTAATTATTTTTTGTTCACAAAGTAATTATTTTTCGATTATTATATTTGGTTCAGCGTGTTCGAAAAATATCGCTGCAATCTTATTACGATGAAAACAATCCAGTTTTTAATCGGGCGATCCTTTCAAAATCATCAGTACCTGCATTTAATTAATAGTTTAGAACTTTTCTTAACACCAGACGTAATTAATCGATTGATCCAAGATTAGAATTGGACAAAAATTCATGATCTGTACATATTCATGGTCGTAAGAAAATTTGCCCAAATTGTTTTGTAAGGGGAAAAAATTGGACCTGTAACCGCGCGCTGTACGCTACACCACTGTTTCGTTGACCGTGCAGAAAGTACTCACTCAAATCAGACCATTCATAGTGTATCTAATGAAGGATGAATTACATTCACCTAAATGGCTGATACCAACGTGTAATTCTTTCTTCATCAGAACTCGCTCGCGTCCGAACTTTGATGTGAAAATGTAGGCGGAGCTGCGGTATGCAAAGAAATATACCAAACTGATCACATGACTGTTGCCCCGACAAAAGATTCCTCTTTTGATTAATACTGAGTAAATCTACTGTGAAGTGACCAATAATTCCGTTGCGATCTGGTAATAACCCTTTTACCATCAGGGTCGACCATGTACTGTTTCGATCTATCTATCGGAATGATGGCGTTGGTCAAACAATGAGTCAAATCGATGTTTCCATGGTTCCTTTTTTAAACTAAACGTACCGCAATAGTTTACCAAGAGGCATAACCTGTCTGTACGCACCGCACATTCATTGATGTCACATGAATCTCCACTTGCGCGCGCAGCCTCAATGAAAGCGTGCAAAGAGACGGGTCATGCCGCTTAGAGAAGTATTGCGTCATAATGTTTCTTTTTTTATTATTCTTCTGTTTAAAACGGCTGTATCTCGGTTGATTCTTGTCTGGTCGTGATGGAATTGTGATCTTTTTGATTTCCTTAGAATTTTACCCAAGCAGCATCCATCAAGAATGGAATCTGTTGACAGCACAATTGGCTCATGTCTTTATTTCTTTGCCCCGCCGCCGCCGTGCGTAGATATGGTGGCGAAACATGCAACAGACTCTTTAAGTGAGAAGCGGGAGATTTAAAACTGACCAATCGGATGTCGGTTTCATGTTTGAAAAAATCTATGGGAGCCAATCAGATTCCTGGATTTTAAATTTCCCGCTCGTCACTGGAACAGTTTATTCGGCAACTTTGCACCTTGTCCATTGACACTTGACAGTGTCAGAGAATGAGACATTTATTTTGGTCCATCCCCCCCCCCCGTGACGTCACGCTAAATTGGTCAATTGACACGGTGCAACGTCAAATTGCATGCTCCGCCATTGTATGTACTAGGGGGGACAAAGACACCTGGCCAGAGTATGCAATACGCAACACACCAAATACATGTGTCTTATGTCTGTGTTGCGTATTGCATACCCTTGCCAGGTATTTTTGTCTCCGATAGTACACTGTGCAGTCCGCCAATATTCTGCCTTTTTACTTCTCTCTGTGTTGTTTAAATAAAATAAAAATTGTTCTCTTTCAGTTCAAACTTTGGTCCAGCTTGGTGTTAACAAGGAGCCTAAATTTATTTTGGTTCTTCGTGCTATCAAAATTAATTCAATCAAAAACTGTGATTTACTGAGAACCCCCAACGGTTGGATTTTTGCCTAACGTAACGTAAAGTTCATCGACAATTACAGACCAAAAGAAATCTTTGAAAATCGACGGAAACAGAATATAGAAAAATAGTGATTCTCTAAAGACTCTCAGTGGTTTGGTTTCAATCGTTTTCGAATCATCGATCGATCACAAGTGTTGGAATGTGATAGTGCTGAATTTAATACTGTATTTTATCCACGTGCTCGTAATCTTCATTCTTCACGCGTCCATTTCTGGAACCTGGATTTTATCTCTCATTAATTTCATCGAAATTAAAAAGTCAAAGGTCTGTTCGAATAGAAATATTTCAAGTGACAGTTTTTAGCTGTGCAGAATCCTTTCTGTCAACTGACAGAAAATAAAAATAGAAATCATTCATTCAATACAGTTGAATACGTGACAATCAAGTGACTAGTGTTGAATTTTTTTATTTTTTTATTTTTTTTTTTTTGTGACTAGTGGTGCGCGTTCTTTTCTGATTGGGATTACGTGTATGGCATCATGCACCACCCGGGTTCAGGGCCTGCCTGGGGCACGATGATGTTGCCCTGGGTGCCCCTCCCTCTTCCGCATACGGCTTATGCCTTGCCGCCCCACCCAGCGACACTTTTGGCCCCGGCGCCTCCACCCATCACTTTTGTGACGGCTGCAACTGCCCCTTCTGCGATTCCGCCGCAGCACCACCAGATACGTCTTATCAGAAAGGTAAGTCTCTGGACAACAGCTCAAAAGTTATCTTTTCATTCTTCGTATAGTTTCTCGAAGAGCCGTATTTTGATCAGTCATCAAAAGCTGTTTGATGGCCATCGACAGGTATTGCTCGTATTTTGCTTTTCCGACGGCCATCGGAAGGGGCCGGGCTTAATTTAAGTATTAATTTAATTTCACAATGTTGTAACGCTGTTCCATCAGGCGATGGCCATCAACGTTGACGACCACTCGTGCTCGTCAACCGTTTGGCCATCGCCGGTGACGGATCGTTCGTCGCGCGCCAAGCGGTCATCAGAGTAAAGTTACTCAATGGGGCTATTGCACACGTTTGCTATAAGCGATTTATTAGTCGATTATGGCGTAAAAACCTCAACAAATAACGATGGTGGCACTAAAAACTTCCAAAATCCACTCCTAAACTCAATAAACGCAGTTATTTGCGCGAGCGTAATGGTGGCCGAAGGCACTAACAATAAGAGATTCCTATCTTAATTTCGTCACTCTTTCTATGCTAACAAGGATGATTCACAGAGTAATTAGTCATCAGAGTGATGATCCACATCCGATGAATGGTACCGCAACACCAAGTGACACCGGTATCAAATGAAAGCAGTCTCTTATTGGTCACTTCTTGATGGAGTTTCATAATTGTTAGATGGGAATCTCCCATTGTTAGTGCCTTCGGCCACCATTACGCTCCCGCAAATAACTGCGTTTATTGAATTTAGGAGTGGATTTTGGAAGTTTTTAGTGCCGCCATCGTTATTTTTTGAGGTTTTTACGCCATTATTGACTATTAAATCGCTTATAGCAAAAGTGTGCACTAGCCCCATTTTAGCGCTTTTTTGTGATTGGTTAGAGGAATATCATCGCGCGATGGACATCAGCTATCGCCGAAAACAAAGCAAAGTACATCTAAGTTTCTTTCGTTTCTGGAAACTGCCTCAACTAAAGGGCTCCACCGCGACCGATGCCTCCGGCAGTGGCGGCTCGTGTGATTTGGCAACAGTGTTTTTATCCCATTTAAATACATGGAAAACAATCGAAACTCGAGGAGGCTTCCAGCCTCCGCTTGAATCGATTTTTTACCTAAGTTTAAGTGGGAAAAATGCATGGTTGCCAAAGCTCACGGGCCGCTACTGGCCTCCGGTAACTCAAACAGGGCTGCCGTTTTGCGTATAATCAATGCTATTTTTCAATTCACCGATGATTCCACCGGTTGAGAAAAGATTACACAGTTCAGTTCAGTGCATGACTGTAATGCACGAAAATACTCTGTTCTGTAATCTATCCTTAATCGGTGGAGACTCCGTTGATTAATTGAAATATCCGCAAGTTTTTTAAAGTCATCGACGACTCCACCGGTTGAGAAAAGATTGCAGATGCGAGTATTTCAGTTTATCATAGTCATGCTCTGAACTGAACTGTGTAATCTTTTCTCAACCGGTGGAATCATCGGTGACTAGAAAAAATAGCATTGATTCTACACGGAAAGAAAACTACGGTGAAAATAACCATACGGATACCTGATTTTGGCACCTGCTAGATGTTATGGTAATGTTAACCAGAAGTATACTATGTTTTGACTAGGTACTAGGTGATGTTACCTGATTTCATGTCGAATTTACTCAAAGTATCGGTAAATGTACCATACTTCTGGTCAAGTTTACCATAACATCTAGCAGGTGCCAAAATCAGGTATCCGTACGGTTATTTTCACTAATCTTTTTTTTCCGTGTACGCAAAACGGCAGCCCTGAACTCAAAGGCCGAAACATCCCCAGGTTATATGTATTTTCGTTCGAAAGCCTATAAAACGCCATTCCTCCAAGGTGTGGATTTCCTCTGTGGTGTCTGGTTGAAAAGATCAATTTTTCCCAATATTTTTTGCAACGTCAATTATTTCATCCACTGTGTGTGGACAGCGCTTGTCCATAGTGACGAGGGAATCGAATAGACTTTTTTAGTACAGCGATCAGAGGCGGCTCGTGCTATTTGGCAACAATGTCTTCGCTCCATTTGAATCTATGTTTAACAATCGATTGTAGGTGAAGCGCTGCTTCACTTTTGAATCGATTGTTTAACATACAATCAAATGTAGGAATGACATTATTGCCAAATTGCACGAGCCGCCCCTGACAGCGATATTATATCGTTTCGATTGCCGGTCGGGGACCTCTGGTTCAATGTAATTTTTCTGGAAGCGCATCTTTGAACGGAACTTTTGGTTGTTTTAAATCAAACAATTAAGGCGACCTTTTTACGGTTATGAAAGCTACTTTCTCGAAAATGTTTAGTTATGACTGACGAAATCAATAAGATATTGGAAGTAGGCCTCTTTAACGACATAACTGTCCGCGAAAGCACCAAACATCAGTGTTTTTTAAACTAAATTTCAATGTATTTCTATGAATTTACATATATTTACATCAATAGTGTGCTTTTCAAAAGTATTTGGGACGCTGATTTCAAAAATTATATCATTTTCTATTTAACTCGTCCCGATTTTACGCGATTTCTACTTTTAAAAAATGTTCGTGATAAAGTTTAAATTGTGGAAAATTTAGGATATTTCGATCAAAACTAAGGCCAAATTCGAACTCGGCAGGTCAATTAACATCGGAATAGCTATAGTCTACGCGATTTAAGGTCCAGTTATACGAAAAAAGCCCATGTTTGCGTCTAGGGACCGTTGTTTTGTATTCATTGGGGGCGGACACCTATGTCGTTAAAGCGTAAAAATCAGATATTGGAGATTAAACTGCATTTGTAGGTTAGAATCACCCAAATTATCGCCAATTCCACAATAGCAACAATAACATTTGGGTGATGCTAACCTCTAAATACCTATAGTTTAATCTCTAATATCTTGTTGATTTCGACATTTATATTCATGGAATCAGGCATTTTCGAAGACGTAGAATTCATAATCGCCAAAAGGTCGCATTAATTTCTTGGTCAAATGTACACTTTTTCCGTTCAAAAATGTGGTTATAGCAGTGGCGCACCGAGAACTTTAGTTCGGTGGGGGTTTCATCGCAAATTTTCCATTTTCTGAGGCCTCAGGGGGGGGGGGGGGGGGGGGGGGGGGGGGGTTCAGAGCAATTTTTGCCAAAGATGACCTTTTTTAGGGCGAAATCTTGATGCTTAGGGGGGGGGGGGGTTTGACCCTAAAACCACCCCCTTCGGTGCGCCACTGGGTTATAGGAAAATTACATTGAATCTGAGGTCCCTAATGGCAATCGATACGATGTATCGCTGAACTAAATCAACTTAATTATAAAATGTTTCTATGGGAAGCGGGAATTTCAAAACTGACCAATCGGATGTCATTTTTACCTTTAAAAAATCACCACAAGCCAATCAGATTTCGGGAGTTTAAATTTCCCGCTCGTCACTGAGAAAGTACATTGGTGAGCGGCCGGCGCACTATGGTCCCAAATCAAATCCTAGGCGGTCAAAAATAGATCTGTTCAAAGTAAAAAAAAAAAAAAACTATTCTAGCTGATACAGATAATTTTAGAGGGTTTATTTAGCAAGGTAATCACCCCTGGATTGGCATAAATCCATTGGAGACAAATATTAGATGGAACCTTAATTCCTGTGGTAATTAATGTCTGTATATTTTTGACCGCTTAGGATTTGATTTGGATCTATAGTGCGGCGTCGAGAAAATCGAATTGAGTTGTCAAGCAGTTTCTGTCGCGGAATTTCCATGGCGTGCCCCACGCGGTCAAAGAATGCCACGATTCGTGCTTCCTTGAAGTCGTGTGCAGTTTTCAAAGATAAGTTCAAGAAATCAAAACGAGCTTAACTCCGGTATCGTTTTGTAGGAGTTTATTCTCTGCATTGGATTGGATATGTCTCAAGTTTGAAAAATAAAATTGCTAACTTTTCCGCGTGTTTTCCCGCCACTCAAACCCTCCGCCGATCTCCCACCCCCTCATTTTTTGCATCGTTTTATATAGAAAAAGGTCAAACTATTCCATTCTTTCCTCTGTACTTGATTATCCATCTGACGGGTCTTGTTCTGACTTTTTAGGTCAGTGTTCTAGACCTTTAAAACCGCAACCAAATCGTGTCGTGCTTCCAGATGTCGAGGAAACCGCACTCAAAGTTACGGAACTGTCAAGACCGTATTTGCAAACGGTGTTCCCTCTCAGACAAGCACACTTTCCCTTGTAGGAGAAACTAGTTCGTTTTGCATCTTTGTAGGTTTCATAAATCAAATTGAGGCATGAATATGGGTCTGTTGCAAACTTTTGCTACAGCGAAAAAAAGTGTATACTCCAAAGTAAAATCGCCTGAAAAGTCCATTGGTGGCATCATAAAGTCAATAAATACAATATTAAACTCACAAGAGGCGTTTATCGAAATCCAAGATGGCGGCAAAATATCGAGGAATCTGAATGTATGCACCGTGATCATCCAAGGATTGCCAACTTTGACAACCTCACTGCAGGTAGAGTTATGTGTTTATTTACGTTGTGATTGGTTGTGATGGATATTGTGAAGTTGGCTATCCTTGGATGTTCGTGGTGCATGCATACAGATTGCTCGATATTTTGCCGCCATCTTGGATTTCATTAAACGCATTTTGTGAGTTTGTTGTTGCATTTCATTGCTTTCTGATGCCATCATTGGACTTTTTAGGCGATTTTACATTAGATTGCACACTCTATAGCGCTGTAGCAAAAGTTTGCAACAGACCCATTGTAGATAAATATCATGTTATACAGATTAAACAATTTCGAATCACAGCTCTTCGTAACCTTGTCACGAATTCAAAACCTATCTTGCAGGTAGCTTTCTAGATTTCCGTGAGTTTTTTTGTTTTTTGTTGAAAAATTGAATTCCAAGGAATTTATGGTGGAGGAAATGGTTTTCATTTAAGTCAATGGGGAAAATGGGAGGAAACGGGGAGAAATTTGATTAATTAATACATGCGGGATTGAAAAGTTTGAGAGAGTCATAGAAATCTTCCCCAGAATATCAGGGGGGGGGGGCTCTTCTAGGATATCGATGGGGGTCTAGGGACCTCCCTTTGAATTCTGGGTGGGGTCTGGAGGTATCCCAGTGATGGGCAAAAATCATTTTGTGAATAATCATGAATAATTAACAAACATTTTTCGCATTATTCTCATGTTATTCATTAGTAAATCAAAGTTTTAACACTACCAGTCATTCATCGTTTGACAGATGAATATGTTGGCAGTGTCAAAACTTCGAACTGTTAATAGGAATAACATCAGAATAATGCGAAAAATTTTAGTTAGTTATTATTCATGGTTATTCAAAAAATGAAATTTGCATGCCCATCACTAAAGTCTCCCAATAATGAATCGTACATGAAGGCTCAGGAGTTACCTCCAAAATTATAAAGGGGGGTCTGGGTCAAGCCAGTCGGGGGTCTTCCTCAACATTATGAAGGAGGGGGTTTCGGGCAGAGTTGGGCAACCGAATAATCAGAAATAATGAAATGACTCCGGCAACACTGAAAACTGGGTTTTCTACCTGAGTTGAGGAAAGGGAAACACACGGAAGGTATAGGTCAATCAGAGTTGGGCAAAAAATTATTCGAAAATTATTCGGTGTGTCCGGCAACGCCGAGTCAATCGAATTATTCGACGAATAATTCTACAATTGACCTATACCTTCCGTGTGTTTCTCTTTCCTCAACTCAGGTAGCAAACCCAGTTTTCAGTGTTGCCGGAGTCATTTCATTATTTCTGATTATTCGGTTGCCCAACTCTGAGGTCAATTGTAGAATTATTCGTCGAATAATTCGATTGACTCGGCGTTGCCGGACACACCGAATAATTTCCGAATAATTTTTTGCCCAACTCTGGTTTCGGGTTTCCCTCTGTTAAAATGATGTTTGCAATGTGGCTACAACGTAATTTAAACCTCTTTGTTGAACAATCGATATTCAGGGGATTTGCTGAGTTCCCGAGAAACCGATACCTTTGTATAGGTTTAAATGGCAAAAAACATGGTTGCCAAATAGTACGAGCCGCCACTGTGTGCATGATAGTGCTCGGACTGTTCTTCTCATATAGATTAATGTCCGTAAAATGATATCTGGGTTATTGCATATTTTTACCCCACTGAGCGGTTCGGGGCGCTGTCGTAGGAGGATTTGTATGAATGAGAGATGAGGATGACGAATTAAGGCGCATCAACGCAAAGAAAGCAATCGAACAGGGGAACGTGACATTATGGGATCGCCGCGCGCCGCGGTGGCAGGCGAAGACATAGACGGTCGACGGGTCGTCACACATTAATTCAAAATACGGCTCTCTCCAGACATGAAAATTTTCCGTTTTTCAGGTCAGGAACGTTCAAATTTCGTCGCCTGCAAAAATCAAGTCACTTGCGTGACTCATATTAAAGCCCATATTATCCCAGAACTTTTTCGGTCACGGATTTTTATGAAAATCTCAAAAGTTGTTCATTTTGGTCCTAGAAACATGTGAAAATTGAAAAAAAAAAAATTCCCATACGCCGTTTGGTAATTATGGCATGGTGCGAAAACGCACCATCATATCGGTGTATCACATGGTTGCATACCCCTACGAGCTCAAAAAGTGAGGAACAAATTTTTGGTGCGTTTTTGCACCACCGGGATAAAATGGGTTAACTTATAAAATCTTCATTGGGGCAGTTACAAAGGTCTAAATGTTGTTGTTTTTTAGTGAACAAAATGAAAGTACTTGGTGAGCTGAAATAAAGAAGGTTTCGGTTTCTACCTTAGATGCTATAGTTCCTGAGATGCGAGTTTAGCTCAAAACACATTGTTCTATTTAGGAATTTCGTATTTTGACGTCACAGCGCACACGATTTTTTGCATTTTCACACCAGTGTATCTCCGAAACCGGGAAAAACCACAGGCACATTCGGACTCAGCTCATCGAGCACTTTCATTGTCTTTTCAGAAAACACCACATTTCAGACCCTTGCAGCTGCTTTTTTGAATTAATTTCCTTTGTAATTAACTTGATGTGTACCGTGCGTCATGGGCGGCGCGTGGGGTCAAAAAGTGGGGGGGGGGCTAAAATTCAACAGTTTTTTCCCCCCCTCTTTTCTTTTTCTTCTTCTTCTTCTTCTTCTTCTTCGCCTTTTTCACAATAAACGTTTGACGCTGGCGGGGGGGGGGGGGACAAATAACCTTTTTCTTTCTTTCTTTCTTTCTTTCTTTTTCCTTTTCCCTTTTTCCCTTTTTTTCTCGTTCAAAGAATGTTTTAGCCCCTCGTTCCCAAAAAAGTGGGGGGGGGGCTATAGCCCCAATAGCCCCTTGTACGCGCCGCCTATATGCCGTGCGTATTTATTACTGATTTTCATTCATTAAAAATCATGTCCGGAAAATTTTACGCTTGGATCCACCGAGCGTCGAATCGTAGTTTAACGCGATTAAATGGAAGGAACGAATCAATTCCGCGCTCGTTCGCTCGATATTAGTCGCCGTGCTCCGTTCCGGGAGGGGTGAGGGGGAGGGGGGGTGGAGACCGATAGTTAATGTTGGTAAGCACGTAAAAATGAAATTATCCCGCGCGCGTCCTTGCAGAATGCAGGTGCTCCGAAGTCGAAGCCCAGAGGCGGCGCGGCGTCTTCATCGGTTGCCGCTCATTCTTAACCAGGGCTGCCGTTTTGCGTATAATCAATGCTATTTTTCAATTCACCGATGATTCCACCGGTTGAGAAAAGATTACACAGCTCAATTCAGTGCATGACTGTAAGAAACTAGAATACTCTCATCTGTAATCTTTTCTCAACCGGTTGAGTCGTCGATGACTTTAAAAAAACTTGCGGATATATTTTAATTATTCAACGGAGTTTCCACCGATGAAGGAAAGATTACAGATCAGAGTATTTTCGTGCGTTAGTCATACACTGAACTGAACTGTGTAATCTTTTCTCAACCGATGGAATCATCGGTGAATAGAAAAATATCATTGATTATACGCAAAACGGCAGCCCTGTTCTTAACTATTCCTGGTACGCCCTCGCAATCTCGCATCGATCCTTTATCTTTGTTTATTGATAATTTCCACGGGGACACGACGCGACGCGGCACGGGCCTCCGTGGCTACTCGCTCTTAATGACTTTATTGAGACCCTCTATCGAACGGTGGCGGTGGCGTGGATATCCCGCGAAAAAGGGAGGGGAAGAAGGGGCAGGATAGAGTGACGATTGTCGAGAACCCTATAATGGAGACGCTAGAAATCCTTGGGGGGGGGGGGGGGGGGGGGACAAACAATAAAACAGGGGATCAGGTTTTATCAGAAGCGGCTCTCGCAATGTGGCAACAACGGATTCTCTCCATTTAAACCAACGTAAAATAATCGATCTTCAGCGGGTTCATTGAATCCCGAAGAATCGATACTTTTATATCGATATTTAAATAAAATGGGTCTGTTGCAAACTTTTGCTACAACGATATAGAGTGTAACATCGTATGTAAAATCGCCCGAAAAGTCCATTGGTGGCGTCAGAAAGTCATGAAATGCGATAATAAACACACAAGAGATGTTTAATGAAATCCAAGATGGCGGTAAAATATCGAGCAATCTGTATGCATGCACCTTAAACATCCAAGGATTGCCAACGTTGACAACCTCACAGCTTCAGAGGTTATGTGTTTATTTACATTGTGATTGAGTGTGATAGATATTGTGAGGTTGGCTATCCTTGGATGTTCGTGGTGCATGCATACAGGTTGCTCGATATTTTACCGCCATCTTGGATTTCATCAAACGTCTCTTGTGAGTTTCATACTGCATTTTATGACTTTCTGGACCAATGGACTTTTCACACGATTTTACATGAGATTGAACACTCTACAACGCTGTAGCAAAAGTTTGCAACAGACCCATTAAAACATGGTTGTCAAGGAGCACGAGCCACCACTGTGAATCTGGATTTAGAATGGATGCATTTTTTTTTCAAGCAGTTTAAGAGTCCGTCAATGGATGCCTTCATATTAATCGTATCGAGTCGCTTTATCGAGTGTGTGTTACTCTTATGGGTTGTTTATATTTCGATAGGTCATTCTAATGGGAACCTTTATATCTCTATGGAAATCCACCGATGCCACCAAACGCATTTCCGCTCGAACGGCGGCGGTGTCAAGTAAATGATGCAACTATTCCTGCACGCCACGGTGTGCTGGTTGCATTCCCTTTATTGAAGGGGGCCTCGGAATAATTTAGCCTACCTCAGCGTTGAATGTTTCGTGCATCTCTCTCGGCTTTTTTCCCCTAAAATTTTGAAAGTAGTTGTGTGTTTTCGAGTGTGTGTGTTTCCATTGATTTCAATGATCACGAAGAAAAATTTCTTGTTGGGATTGTGAATTTTGCTATTCAGACTAATAATAAATTCCTTAAATGAAACTGGCCAGAAATCTCAGTGATACTATGATTTTTTGCTCGTAAATCAGCTGAACGTTCCAATGAACGCATGAGAGTTCTGGCGATTCTGAAGGGATTTTTTTGTTTTTTTGTTCAATTTTGAGAATATATGAGAATTTCATTAAGTATAAAATAATTTTCTTTTTAGTCCTTATTTAACAAGAAATTGTTTCACCATAATCGAGCCTTAGATCTGATTTATGAACTTTGAACATTTGTATAGGGTTGAAGTCTCAAATAGGTGTTAAACACCTGATAAGTTGAAATTTAAGGCTTGCGATGGGGGAATTTCTAATTCGATTATGTAATGTGAAAGCTTCAAGCGAGCAGTGATCGCTTTAACCGTCCACAGATTGAGACCAGCGTTCATTTTTAATTAAACTTCGGAGCGCAAGTGGTCCTTGTTTTGAAAGGTGTTCAACCAAAGTTAATAACTCCTCCTCCTTTTGCATCTCGATTTCAAAATGTAGCTTACGCTGCAAATTGTGCCCCCCTCTCCCTCTCTGCCCGTTCTAGTTAGAATAAAGTGTGAAAAGTGCGCTTTAATGTGAATATTTTCTTTTTGCTTTCCTCGTTGTTGTTGTTGTTTTTTTTTGGGGGGGGGGGAGGTATGCGTGCTATACAGTCAACTGAGTCAACACTTTTGACTGTGATTAAGTAGAGCGAGTATAACATTATGTACTGTAAGTCTTGATGGACTTTGTGTTTGATTTTCAGAAGCGGGGGGGGAGAACTGAGGAGAGGCGGAGGGTGGAAGGGGGGACTCTTCCCTCACGAGAAAAACTCACTCCGTTTCTCGGCAATCGTAGAGAGGTTGAAAGCTACTATCTCAAAGTCTTTTGAAGTTTCACTCCGGATCTCTCAACGGGATGTCTCAGTTAAGCGCTCACCGTCATAATTTTGTGACCGTAAAATGAAGTGTAGAGTTTTGTCAGCTTTGGTGGTTTATAAAACTTGTGGAAAACCATAGTTTTTATCCAATTTAAAAATTCTAGGAATTCTAAAATTCTCCAACCCGACAACCAGTGTTGCCATTTTTCCGATTTTGCCCTTTTGACTTATTGATGAATATACCTTTAGAGTTGGTTAGACTCTAAAGTTTGGAGAAACAATAAGCCAAAAAAAAATAAAATAATAAAACATTGCAGTATTACATTGTTTTGTAATGTTTTTTTTTTTTTTTTTTTTTTTTTTTTTTTTTTTTTTTTTTTTTTGGGGGGGGGGGCTTATTTTTTCTCCAAACCTTAGAGTCTGGCCAACTCTAAAGGTATCTTTTAATTGTTGGCCATGATTTTGTGTTTTGATTTTGTGTTACTTAATCTATAATTTGTTCATGTATGAGAAAATCAGGCAACATTGCCAACAATCCTTCTCGAGACTTAACCGTGTTAAGTTTTAGCACAATCTGTCATCCGTAATGTCAAAAAGAAAAGAATCATGGAATGAAGGTGATTCACTATTCAATGTGTTAGAGTTTATGAGCTTATGTAAGCTTAACTCACACCGCGGGGCAACAAGCGGTCTCTTTCTGAGTTCAAGTCTGGGCGCGTTTCCACGATTCACAGATTCAATCAGCTACAGCTCGCGTAATGTGGCAAAAATTAAGAATTTTTAAATTACCATTTAAAACAATGTGTATTTTTAACTGAAACTGCATCTTCAGAATCCTGGAACCTAGGAATGGACCGAAAGGCACATCCGTTTTCAGCTCATCGTCAGCCTCATTGACTACTTTCATTTGCTTTATGCAAAACAGAAAACAGAAAACTAAAAACAAAACAAAACATCAAGATCGCGATTGTTTTTGTCATCTACTGAAACCACTGGCGCAACCAGGATCTCTTTCATCTCTCTCATTTCCCATTTGAATGTATGAGTAAGGAAAGGACAGAAGGAGGGGGTTTTATCCCTTTGTCCATCCTTGTCTAACATACGTTTCTTAATGGAGAAAAGAGAGAGATGAAGAAACTCTCGGTGCGCTACTGACTGAAACGTCCACCGAATTTTCGCTCATCTATGTAGTTTGCGAAGTGGACGGTTGCAGGGATGAAAAGTGTCCAGCAGTTGCCCCAAAATTAGGAAGCAGGGCTTTGAATCGGTAACAATTTCGGTCAACGGTTAGAAATTTTCGAATAAAATCGGTTCGGTAAGGGTTCAACTTAAAAAGAAAATTTAAATAAAAGAAGAATTTTTAACAAAAATTCCTTTCTAACTTTTTTACTGTTCTTCTGGCTGAAAATATTTTTCACTCTCAGAAGCGAAACATCATCATCATATTTTCCTACCAAAAAAATGCCGAGCTCTAAATGCAAAATAGAGCTTAAATCGGCCCTTTGACTCAGTCACCTTATTTTCGCTCGTGTGTGCGCTGTAATTCGAATTTTTTAAATACTTTTAAAGATCCAAGTACCTAAGAATATTATGACCTTTCAAAATATACACATATTGTCAAATGTCAAGTATACAAGTGTTTGTCTCAAAAAAATGCGTTTTTGCGCGCATGAAAGTATTTATGGGCGGACTATGACACTGTGTTTGCGGACTATGACACTGTGTTTATTGAAACGAAATCCAGGGATTCTGTTGTCCTTCCCTTCCCCCGATTTGTTAGAACCGATCAGCAGTACCTGTTTGTCGCTAACCCCCCTCATTATACCTTGCTCTGTGTAAATAGAGCTCTTGGCGTGGCCTAAGAGTCAAGAACTACTATGTTACTGTTCGACCGACGCACGGTGAATCAAAACCTGGATTACTTGGACATTATTTCTTGCACTTCAGTGATTATGAATCACAGTAGCGTCGCAGCAATCAAATAATTTTGTTTTCTGTCCACTAAAACGCATGAAAAATACCGAAGTCTTGAGTGCGCAGTAAACACCCTCGAATTTGACCTTTTGCTTGAGATTCAGTGGAATATGTTTTCATATGTCAGCAACGCCACTGATGAATAAGAAATGATGAGAACTAAAAAATAAGTGCAATGGGTCTGTTGCATACTTTTGCTACAACAATATAGAACCTTGATTATTATGTAAAATTCGGCGAAATAACGATGCGCACATTAAAAACGTTCGAAATCCACACATTAACTCAGGAAATCACTTCAATTTCAAACAGCCCGCACTACACTAGACACTATTTGCACCGGCACACTTCTACATAGACGGAAACCACCGTGCATAAGTAAACAACATCGTAACTACAAAATGATGGAATTTCTTTTTTTAATACGTGAAATATAAGCTTCACTTGCTGTTTGGTCTTTTCGGTTTATCAAAGATTACAAAAGAATATAAGTAATGTACGCATCTAAACGAAACATTCCAATGTTTGTAAGTTCTGTTCATGTTTACATAAACGAGATGGTTCCATCTATGTAGTTATAAGTCGGTGATATAGTGTCTAGTGTAGCGCGGGTTGTTTGAAATGGAAGGTATTTTCCGAGTTAATGAGTGGATTTTGAAAGTTTTTAATGTGTGCATCGTTATTTTCGCCGAATTTTACCTTAGAAACAATGTGTCATATTGATGTAGCAAAAGTACGCAACAGACCCATTATTGATTTTGATGCTTAAGGGTGTAGATTTCTATTGTAGCCGAAATTTTCGCCGACGCCG
This sequence comes from Trialeurodes vaporariorum, assembly GCA_011764245.1. Lineage (NCBI taxonomy): Eukaryota > Metazoa > Arthropoda > Insecta > Hemiptera > Aleyrodidae > Trialeurodes > Trialeurodes vaporariorum. The sequence goes on from VMOF01000001.1 coordinate 60,525,868, forward strand.
CTGAGTGTCATGGAAATATCATAATTAAAACATCCAAAGCTAATAAATGAATAAATATTTCTATTAAAAGGCGTTTCTTTCTGCAATAAGTTCTACATCAATAGCATGCAGTGATGGCTCGTGCTGTAGCAACGATTTTTTCTCTCCATTTGAATCCATGTAAAATACTCGAATGCTGGTAAAGCGCTGCTTCACTGCAGAATCGATTGTTTCACATAGAATCAAATGGAAGAAGAAACATTGTTGCTAAATTGCACGAACCGCCACTGATTAAAAAAAAATTATTGAATCTTTGCAATTATGTAGCGTCTTAAGAGTCAAAACAGGCGGCACAATGAACTTTTCAATCATCAAAAGCAGTATGGTTTCAATGTATCGTTAAATCTTTGGTTTGTTTTTGTTGAACTTGTTATAAAAGAAACACTTTCGATTGAAACATTCATTCGTTTGGTGGTTTTAAACGTTTTAATGATGCGATTTCCGTGACAACTGTTGGAGTCAGCGAAAAGTCATGTGACCGTGGAACCAACCTGAAAACGAATCAGACTACACGGTGTATGCAAGAGAATATCGTCATCAAAACATGTCGGTAGCAATAAGGAACAAAAACTTGTCTTGTCCAGAAAAATCTGTGTTTCGCTCCATAGTGTGACCGTCCGCGTCCCTATACCTACCAGTAGCAACCGGATAGCAGACTTGCTTTCAAAACAGTTTAACATCATTATCTGCGATTCAGAATCAATCTCGTCTGCTTTTTTCCCTCCCATTACCTATCCAAGGCTGCTGTGAGCTGTCCCATTCCCTGCGACTGTTAACTTTTGAAACTGCAAGGCTCACAAACGCACGTCAATGGAGCGGATGTTTTAGCCTATATAACCTACATTCTACGTTTGATGTGAGACTGCAGAGATGATTAGGGTATAATCTAATTCTATGGGCGTCGGCAGACAAATTTTTCGAGGGGGGGGGGGCAGAGAGTCATAATAGCCGCCGCGCCAGACCAAATTTCAGGAAGAGGTGCGTACGTCAGACACTCATATGGTCCCACGCTCGAATAGCTTACTTTTTGAAAAATTGATGTCACCAATGTCACCATCTCTCAGCGTACATTTCTCTTCTTATTGTATTTTTTGACCCCTTGCATACATTGGATCTCCTCATTACAGCGACTTTTTTGATCAGGACCTTTTTTCTGCGTTAATTTAGTGAAGACTTCTAGTGAGAACTGAAGAGAATGAAATAGACTGACAAGGGGAGGCTCAGAAGTCGCCGCCTCCGATTTTGAAAGCAATTGCACGAAAATGTAGCTAAAGTAAAACTATTAGACCCGTGTGTTTCTCACTATTTGCCAATGGGCCTTCCTAAAGCCTCAGGAATTTTTTAAAAGTTGCCGAAATTCACGTAAAAACCCGATCGGAGAGCGTTCCGAATATTTACGAGAATTTCGGCAACTTTTAAAAAATTCATGAGGCTTTAGAAAGGCCCATTGGCAAATAGTGAGAAACACGGGTCTAATAGTTTTACTTTAGCTACAGTTTCGTGCAATTGTTTTCAAAATCGGAGGCGGCGACTTCTGAGCCTCCCCTTGTGAAACGAAAAAAAACTGCCAACTTTCAATTTTTTGACGATGACAATACGTTCACTCTTTATATCCCTGCGGAGAGTGGAAGAGGGGGGTAATCTTTGAGGGTCTTGTTTGATTGGCAAGTGGAGCATTTTACTCACGGGCAAATGACAATTTTTCCGTCAATTTCTCGTTTTGTCAACGGGTACTAATCCCTGCCATAACAAGTCGACACGAGAGGCAATTCATCGGCGTTGAATTAATTTAAGTCACTGGATATGCCAATTATTTTTGAAATTTTGTTCATAGTCGTTGGGTATCGAGTGACGATGGCGTCGATGGCGTGTTATCTGAGCGTGCTGGCGGTCAATTGATTTAATCGAATCGAACATACGCGGTTAACAACCTATATCACATTGCTCGCCAGTTAGTGATGTTCCCTGATATTATACTAATGGAAAATAATAATCGCTTGTTTTAGCGGTAAATTAATATAAAGATAAGTTACAATGTTGCCTCTTATTTTTACCGAAATGGCGTCGCGCGGCTGCACTGATTTCAAGAATGACACCGATGACTTAATTTCATGAACCACTGCATTTAAGTAAAGGAATCCGTGGACCCTTGCGAGGGATAGGTGAAAATAAATGTTCAAACTGACAATGCCCACAAATTAATTTAGTCTTTTCACAAAAGTCCAAATAAAAGAATGCCCCTATAAGGGTTCGAATGTCCAAAACAAAGAACGACCGGATGTATTTCCATCCCTCAAAATTGATTGTCTTGCGCTTCTGTGGATTTCTATTTCATTTGTATTTTTGTATCCCCTTAGAGGACCACGAAAACTTTAATATTGATGTTTGGGACATTAATGTTCGAATGTGGGAGCGAGTCTTTGAAATTCGAAAAACTTTGAAAGCGTTATTAGAGTTTCCTTCTCCTTCTCCTTCTTCTTCTTCTTCTCCTTATGCTTCTCCTTCTTCTCCACCTTCTTCTTCTTCTTCTCCTTCTCCTCCTTCTTCTTCTCCACCTCCTCCTCCTTCTTCTTCTCCTTCTCCTTCTCCTTCTCCTTCTCCTTCTCCTTCTCCTTCTCCTTCTTCTCCTTCTCCTTCTCCTTCTTCTCCTTCTTCTCCTTCTTCTCCTTCTTCTCCTTCTCCTTCTTCTTCTTCTTCTTCTTCTTCTTCTTCTTCTTCTTCTCCTTCTCCTTCTCCTTCTCCTTCTCCTTCTCCTTCTCCTTCTCCTTCTCCTTCTCCTTCTCCTTCTCCTTCTCCTTCTCCTTCTCCTTCTCCTTCTCCTTCTCCTTCTCCTTCTCCTTCTCCTTCTCCTTCTCCTTCTCCTTCTCCTTCTCCTTCTCCTTCTCCTTCTCCTTCTCCTTCTCCTTCTCCTTCTCCTTCTCCTTCTCCTTCTCCTTCTCCTTCTCCTTCTCCTTCTCCTTCTCCTTCTCCTTCTCCTTCTCCTTCTCCTTCTCCTTCTCCTTCTCCTTCTCCTTCTCCTTCTCCTTCTCCTTCTCCTTCTCCTTCTCCTTCTCCTTCTCCTTCTCTTCTCCTTCTCCTTCTCCTTCTCCTTCTCCTTCTCCTTCCCCTTTCTCCTTCTCCTTCTCCTTCTCCTTCTCCTTCTCCTTCTCCTTCTCCTTCTCCTTCTCCTTCTCCTTCTCCTTCTCCTTCTCCTTCTCCTTCTCCTTCTCCTTCTCCTTCTCCTTCTCCTTCTCCTTCTCCTTCTCCTTCTCCTTCTCCTTCTCCATCTCCATCTCCTTCTCCTTCTCCTTCTTCTTCTTCTTCTTCTTATGCGTTGAAACAGGGTCCGATAAAGAATTTTATTTCATTACCGCAATATCCCAAAGACAAGCAGAGATGAAGGGATGTGTAACCAGTTAACTGCACGTTGATGTTTCAGAGACGTATTTTCCGAGAAGGATAAAGAGAGAAGCGACGAAATGACCCAACGGTAAGCAGTGACGGAAATCGCGGAACTGTGGAAGCGCGTGTAAACTCGCTCGATAAATGCATCCGCGGAAGTCGAAATGAAGTAAAGAAGACAAAACTTGTATTTATGTCATCGCGTCGCGGTGCGCGTCATATTGTCAGGGAGACCGATTTTCCTCCCAACGGCAGCGCACTCACAACGGCGAGTCCCGAAAAAAAAAAGCGTGTGTTTGCCCAAGACGAGACATCATAATTGAGGCGGTGAGTTATGATGAGATGAAGAACGACCCTTCTTAAACGTGTTTTGAATGCGACAAGTGTCGTTCTTGCACTTATATCGCCTCAATAATTACCGTCTGTGATGCAGATTTTGGCGCGCAGTCGCTCATCCCCTTGGGAATGGAATGGAGTGAGGGGAACGCGGAAAGGGAAGGGAACGCATCGTTGCTCCATCTCTTTCCAGCACTGTAAACATTATTGTGCTCGCCGCACGCGAGGAAAAAGTTATTTAACGAATAACCAACCATAGAGGCTTTCTGGAAAGTAATGTGGCTCTTGCGAACTTTTGCTACACGCGGGATTGAAGAATCGGTCCTTGCATAAAAACCTGTAAAAATGACGATGAGTACACTATAAAATAACAAAATTCACTCTCAGAATCGAGCTTAATGGCGGTTCGACGCAGGTATCATGGGAGATTCCTATCTACATTGAGACATACCTCTGTGTTTCCAAAGAGAAAGTGGCATATTAGATAGGAATCTCCCATGATACCTGCGTCGAACCGCCATTACGATCTTGCCATTTATGTAGTTATGTAGGTTTATTGCTGAATTTTAAACTTCCTCAGTGTGATTTTCGTGATTTTTGCTAGTTTTTACATCAGTATGGACTGAAACCTCTAACATGTTGGTTAATGGGTTAGTAACACTGGAGGATAAAAATGTCTCAGTTCTCGTTGGTTTTTTTTCCGAGAAAGTCGTAAAGTTGAACCTGTTGTGTGACAGTGTGAAGTGGTCGTAATGCTGAAGAGATTTACTTGGAGTGCAGTTTGTAGGTTATGAGTAGAGAATACAAGAGAGAATGTCCCACTCCCAGCCCTGGTCTTTACGCTGCATGGTTCCTCAACAGCAGCAGCGGCGCGGCGCCCGCACCTCGTAGACTTTACAGACTCGCGGACTCACACACTATATACACGATGCGACATGACAACCGGAAAATTAATGAGGGATGAACATTTCGATGCTTAAAATTAACACAAACTTGTAAACCATTTATCACCATTAATATAGACATTCGACGCTCCGACTACGACTGGTGAGTTGCATTCGGCTCCGAGGGAAATATACCCGGCGCGGCGCATTATCGTCGTGTCCCCAAGTATTAAGTGCCAGCGCGAACATTATAAAGCACGTGTATTTATTCAAAAAATACGTCGGTAACAATTTTCATTTACATATATACTTATTTTTTTTCCCCCTCGCGTGTACTCTTTTTTTTTTTTTTTTTTTTTTTTTTTAATTCTAATTTTTGTTGTTGTGAATTCTTGCGTCGCGTCGCAGATGAACGTGGATTTTGACGATCTGAAAGCAGTCGCTTTTGTAACGGAGTGCCCGGGTGGTATGCAACTTTCAAGCGACGGGTTTTATTCACGGGATGTTCTAAAAGTAGTCGGGAGAAAAGGAAGGGGATTTCACCTGGTCTCTCCATACGGGACCTTACTTTTCTAGACTAGCGCTGCCTGTTGACGAATGTATGATTTAACCCTTTCAGTGCTGAATTATGAAAAAGTAGTTCCACAAATCTTGGACTTTCACCATAGTGAATCTGAATGAGAATGGTTTGGCACGCAAATTTTGGCGCCGGAAATCTCGGCGCGGGAAGATTTCGGCGCCTGATTTTTTTTAAGGAGTACAGTGAAGTAGTAAAACGTCGAGCATACTTATAGTACTTGAATGGGTCTGTTGCAAACTTTTGCTAATGCGATAAAAAGTGTTTACTCCAATGTAAAATCGCCTGAAAAGTCCATTGGTGGCATCATAAAGTCAATAAATACAATATTAAACTCACAAGAGGCGTTTATCGAAATCCAATATGGCGGCAAAATATCGAGGAATCTGAATGAATGCACCGTGATCATCTAAGGATTGCCAACTTTGACAACCTCACTGCAGGTAGAGGTTATGTGTTTATTTACGTTGTGATTGGTTGTGATGGATATGGTGAGGTTGGCTATCCTTGGATGTTCGTGGTGCATGCATACAGATTGCTCGATATTTTGCCGCCATCTTGGATTTCATCAAACGCATTTTGTGAGTTTATTGTTGCATTTCATTGCTTTCTGATGCCATCATTGGACTTTTCAGGCGATTTTACATTAGATTGCACACTATATAGCGCTGCGCGCTGTAGCAAAAGTTTGCAACAAACCCATCATGATTATTATGATTATTATTATGATTATGGGGAGACCTTTTTTTTTTCTCTCTTCAGTAAGATCATAATATTTTCAACTTTTCCTTGACACTTATCCAGGCTTAGGACTGGCCAAGAGTATTTAGAAATCAAAGGCATCATTTTTTTTTTTTTTTTTTTTTGGGGGGGGGGGGGCTCACCGAGTATTTTTATTTGCTTTCTGAAAAAAGTCAAAATTCAGACCCTTGCAATTGTTCCAAAGAAAAATTCTAGGATGAATTCGATGATTCGCGGTAGAATCTGGCAACGCTGCACTGATCAGATAATTCATTCATGATAATAGTTACTATACTTAACTTTGCGATGTCTTACTTTTCCTCTTTGTATCAGTCTAGTTCCGCCCCTTCCCATTCAAAAGTCATTATGCCTTGTTTTTGTATTTTTTTCCCCTAATCATTAAACCAAGTTTGAGTCAGCAAAGTTTTTTTTTTTTTTTTTTTTGTGATTTTGAACCCTTCTCCCTCATCCTTCCTCTCTTTGAGGACAGAAGCTGGGGGAAAACCTGTCGCTCTAAGTAGATGAAATTTCTGAGCCAGGGGTGGAAAATACACAAGTATACAGCCATCGGAGTGAGAGGTGACACGTCACAGTATGGTGGTGGTGGTGGTTGCAAAGAGGCTTTCGCGGTGCTCCGCCGAGACGGGTTGTCAGCTGAAAAAGCAATTTTTTATTTAATGAAGTCTGTTATTCACTTGTTCTTGCGGCCTCTGGTTTCAAAAATAGATTGATTAATATTTAATTCTGCCTTTTATTAATGAAAAAATGTCATCCATCAATTGTGACTTCCACCGCGTTTGGCTTTACACAACATAGATATACAATAAACAGATACTGGTGGTCATGCACTTTTTGCCTCAACGAACGTTCTATACTTTCACCACTATCTCCAATTTTTCGAGCTTTTGACGTCGTATTGTCATGCATGCTGCAATTTATTGATCTAGCGCGGACGTCACTGGCAGAGTATCTGGTTCGATTCATTGCTTGCTTTTCAGACAAAATAAATGACCCCATAGCTGAACCTTCGATTTCAAGTTCATAAAAACCTTGATATTTATCGCTTCAATAACCCCACAAGTTGAGTGTAGATACATACATTCACTTTCAAGTCCAAAATACGTTTATATACATTCCTTTAATATTTTCACCAATAGCTTGAATGCAAACTTTTGCTACAGTAGTAAAGAAGGTTAATGGGTCTGTTGCAAACTTTTGCCACAACGATTAAGAGTGTATAATCTATTGTAAAATTGCCTGAAAGTCCATTGGTGGCATCAGAAAGTCATAAAATGCAATAATAAACTCACAAGAGGCGTTTAATGAAATCCAAGATGGCGGAGAAATATCGAGAAATTTGTATGTATGCACTACGAACATCCAAGGATAGCCAACCTCACAATATGGATCACAACCAATCACAACGTAAACAAACACATAGCTTGGATGTTGTGTAAAATAACTTGACAATAACGTCCGCAGCATCAAAACAAAAAGTTTCAAAGATTCTTACGAATTCTAAACTTAATAAATGCATTTGAACTTAGAGCTTTCGTAACTTGGAAACGAAGCGTTGCTCGAATATGGGAACTTTTTTTTCGTATTTGAATGGATTTTCCCGATGACCTTAGGAATTAATGCAGGAAAGAACTGAACCATGCACCCCGTAGAAACCGATAGCCAATTGAATCTGCTCTAGATTTTGTCTTTATCTGAAAAACTTGTAACTCGTCTCCACTAATCACCGTTCTTTACAGTAGCGCACCGAGAGTTTCTTCATCTCTCTCTTTTCTCCATTAAAAAACGTGTGTTAGACAAGGATGGGCAAGGGGATAAAACCCCCTCTTTCTGTCCTTTTCCTACTTATACATTCAAATGGGAAATGAGAGAGATGGAAGAGATCCTGGTTGCGCCAGTGGTTCTTTATTCTTATTCAGTCTATTCGAAATCCCACGATTTCAGAAATAATTGGTCCTTGTGGGATGACTGATTTGGAATAGCACAGTTGGATTTTGGATTTACTAGAATTCTGAAACCGGATGCAAAAGTATGGATTTTGGAACCCTCCGACCTTTTTGTACTTCTTAGCGGTGACGGATCCGGGGGAGGGGGAGGGGGAGGCATGCGGGTACCCTGTCTCGGATGGTACTCTATGTGGGCGGCAAAATCAGGGCAAACAATCGTCGAAAAGAAAAAGAAAGCAAAACCTCAAATTTTTAGTTTTGAGGGGCGGAAATTCGCGGAGAGCGTCAAGATTTCATTATGCCCCTCCTCCCCCCACAAACACACAAACGCGCGCACACAAAAGCCTCAAATGTTGCACTTTTTTTCAACAGATTACAGCCCAACCATTCATTATACTGCAACGCTTCAAATTTAAAAACTCATGGGCGCGCACCCCCCCCCCCCTTCTAAAAAATTATCTGCATTCGCCACCGCTTTTTAGGATGGTGACTTTCCTCTAGAAGCCCCTTCGGAGTTGAGGCTCTTGCTCAAAAGTCCCTGATCATCATTGTCCCTTTGATAATCTTGAAAAAAGCATGACAAATATACGAACAAGAGTGTTCGCGCCCCGACCGAAGGCGCCGATTCCTGGAAGAACGGACCATATAACAAAAGGTCTTCAGACGAAAATTTCAATCCAATCACACGGAAAAAAAAGATTAGTGAATATAAGCGTACGGATACCTGATTTTGGCACCTGCTATATGTTATGGTAAACTTGACTAGAAGTATGGTACATTTACCGATACTTTGAGTAAATTCGACATGCAATCAGGTAACATCACCTATAGCACCTAGTCAAAACATAGTATACTTCTGGTTAACATTACCATAACATCTAGCAGGTGCCAAAATCAGGTATCCGTATGGTTATTTTCACCGTAGTTTTTTTCTGTGCACAATGCTGATTCTTTAAAAAAAAGTGCATCTTTTGTTTTATGGGCCCTTTCTCCGGAGATGGCCTTAACTCGAGTTTCGAGGCAGTCGGTAAGCATATACGATCTCCTTTCCTGACAAAATGGCCCATCACGGAAAAAGTGCACATTTCAGACATAAGTTTCTATTCACACGATGCTGATTTTTCCGAAAGCGCCCACCCTTTGTTTTATGGGTCCTTTTTTCTGAAAATGCTTTCAAAGAGGAAAGCTTTCACACATTGCCGAGCTCTCTGATGATGTGATGATCCTGCATCGGAAACATGCTGTTGATGAAAATACCCTTAACCGAGTTTTTATTTCGAGGACTTCAACTCACGTAGTCTCGTTCAAACTACCCATTGAGTAGGTGACACGATCGAGCCTGTGATCGATTTATCCCCCCCCTCCACTCCCCCCCTCCACTCCCCCCCCTCCACTCCCCCCTTAGAACCCCCCACCAACCCCCTCCCGTACCTCCGATCAAAATTGGCTACTCCCATATCGAATAAATTAAAGTGCGTCTCCGTTCCCTCAGCTCTGGACAGTGCTGCTGTCTTGAGGATATACTGAACAACATACTTTAATCCATCGGTGATTCAAACGGTTGAAGCAAAGTTTACATACGTGAATTAAGAGGTATATCTATGCCTTAAAGAAATTCGGAAATCCGTAATCTTTGCTTCAACCGGTTAAATCACCGATGGATTGTGGAATCCCGTAACGCTGAATGTATATCCATAAAACGGCAGCTTTGAGCATTGAGCACTGCTTCCAACTCCGCGCACTGGCGCAACCAGGATATCTTCCATCTCTCTCATTTCCCATTTGAATGTATGAGTAGGAAAAGGACAGAAGGAGGGGGTTTTATCCCCTTGTCCATCCTTGTCTAACATACGTTTCTTAATGGAGAAAAGAGAGAGATGAAGAAACTCTCGGTGCGCTACTGACTCCGCGAATTTATTTTTATTCGCTTATTTATGGAGAGTTTCCTTATCCCGCCCCCCCCCCTCTCAAAAATTTAAATGCCGTATTTTCCCCGTTTATCAAGGCGGTATTGGTATGGCATTCGGAATGATAATTCCGTATCAGCTGTCATTTTCCTCGTGACACGGCACGATTACCACCCGGCGCGGCGCTGTTATAAAAAAAAAAAAAAAAAAAAAAAAAAAAAAAAAAAAAAAAAAAAAATTGCGACGAATAAAAACAGCTCGCGTTAAAAAAGAGCACTCGATTATTTTGGATCGTAAAAAAGAAGATGGGGCGCTCTCGCTCTCCCGGTAGATATTAAAGTTTAAGAGCCCCGGTAGTCGGCCGAACCCCGGCCGTATAGATATAGCTACTGTTTGTTGGTCGGTGTGTCAATCGATGCTGCTTCTATGGATCCTTGCCCGCTGTGGCGTAGCGTGGGTCAAAAAATGGGGGGGGGGGGGGCTGGAAGGTAAGAACCTTTCTTTTTTTTTTTCATTTTTCTTTCCAAAACTACTTGAAAGTAAGAACCATTTTTTTTTTATTATTATTATTTTTTTTCATTTTTTTTATTTATTTTTTTTTTTTGCTTTTCAAAACTACAAGCCTAAAATTTGGCCGAACCGGCCTAGAACCGGTTCAATTCTAAAATTTTACCGAACTGAATCGAACCCGAACCAAACCGCGAACTGAAATTTTGAAAACTGATTAAACCCGAACCAAACCTGAACCCTTTTCCTGACCGGTTTGACTCCCTGCTTCGAAGAGACGACCAATTTATTGACTACCAAATGATTTTTTCAATCAGTACCAATTTCCCTTTCAGCTAACTTTTTAACCTTCGTCACCTTCACACCGAATCAAACTTTTGCTTCCGACAGCCATTGGAGAGGAACGATCATCCCATGAAACTTGTACACGGTGTTTCTAAACTAGAAATGAAAGTTTAGAAACACCCTGTATGAGTGAATAGAGGGTCAACTACTTGTCATTTCAATTCCAGCGTACATTTTTGTGGAATTGATGCAGACTTACAAATGTCAATAGCATGCTAGCTAAATGTTGGACCAAACGAATAGGAATGCATATTTTTCAGTTATTTTAGTATTACTTAAGTATTATTTCGCCAATATAGCGCAGCGAAAAATTCTCTACCCCTCTCTTTTCTTCATTGAAGCTCGTATGTTAGACAAGGGGATGACCCCCCCTTCCCCCCTCTCTTTCCATCTTTTTTTTACTCATCAGACATTCAAAAAGAAAGTGAGAGAGATAAAAAAGATTCTGGATCCCGGTTATGCCATTGACTTCACTCTACGAACTATAGATTTTTCTTGAATTTCAATTTGCGTTCCTTCCAATTATCCAATTACTAAGCAATAACCATTATTTTTCATCAATCGCAGAATTCTTCCAGAATCAGTGCCCTGATATTAATATCTACTCAAAAGTTACATTGCGGTAACTGCAAATACCTCACATTTAATCGTGGTTGTTGTTCTCTGGAATTGTTTGAGAGCGGGCGAAATTTTTAGCCTTTGTTTCACCCCTTTCTGCTGCTCATTCGATGGCCCACTCACTCGTGTGAAAATAACTTCATGTCCCTCTCTCTCTGCCTTGTAGCAAAGGGATCTAGGCTGGGCTGGGGCTATCACGTCACTTCAACTCCTATCCCTGTCCTTTTCAAATGCATCCGTTCAAATGATGGGGGGGGAGGAGAGAGAGAGAGAGAGAGAGAGAGAGAGAGAGAGAGAGAGAAATTCCTGTGTACGCCCTTGCGGTTCCGACCTTTCATCAAATACCGCGTTTGATAGCAAACGCGGGACAATGTTACCATACCGATCACGGCGAACACCATTTCAATTGTACTCTCTAATTTCTAGATTCGAATTCTTTTGCAAATCAATAATGGGGTTGTTGTAAAGGTCGGAATTTTATGTTTTTGATTACAGATTCTGAAAACGTTCGCCGAGTAGAGCATTTTCGTTTTTTTGTTTTTTTCCTACGACCAATAGAAGCCGAGATAATCGACTTTGAAGCATCGCCAATTATTGCATCATATATACTAATTATTGCGCAATCCAGTGCACTACGGTTCTCATATCTCTTAAACTTCCAAAAATAACCCTATCGACCTATACCTCATTTTGAAGCAGAAGTCAAACGGAATCGGTCTGTGCAAATCTCAGGTCTCTAACTGCTGTCGTTCCAAAATGGCGGGTTTTTTTATTTTTATATTCTGGCGCCATCTTAATATTTGGATCGGCGCCATTTTGGAACGACAGCAGTTAGTGACCTAAAATTTGCACAGACCGATTCCGTTTGACTTCTGCTTCAAAATGAGGTATAGGTCGATAGGGTTATTTTTGGAAGTTTAAGAGATATGAGAACCGTAGTGCACTGGATTGCGCAATAATTAGTATATATGATGCAATAATTGGCGATGCTTCAAAGTCGATTATCTCGGCTTCTATTGGTCGTAGGAAAAAAACAAAAAAACCAAAATGCTCTACTCGGCGAACGTTTTCAGAATCTGTAATCAAAAACATAAAATTCCGACCTCTACAACAACCCCATTATAACACGTTACGATGAATGAATTGTGATCAAAGCATACTGACCGTTATTTGAACATATTTTTAGTCTTGTAGGCTGATTGCGAGCGATCGAATCGACTCAGCCCAGGTTCGAGGTCTTTTCGCACGACTCTTCTTTTATGTGACGATCCATAGAGTCGGTTGTAAACCTCATTTGCTACAGCGACAGAGACGGTCAATCATGGTGTAAAATCACTGGAAAATAACTATGTTGGAAACAACATGTGAAAGTTCCAAAGTTGGCTCCTGAAAACTCAAGAAATGTCTTATCAAAATAATTTCCAAGATGGTGGTCTAATGAGCGGGGAGCATTGGTCTGAACGCAACTTTGGTTATGCTTAAAAAACCACCATCTTGAATGGGCCTGTTGCAAACTTTTGCTACAACGATAAAAAGCTATCATTCCAATGTAAAATCGCCTGAAAAGTCCATTGGTGGCATCATAAAGTCATGAAATACAATAATAAACTCACAAGAGGCGTTTATTGAAATCCAAGATGGCGGCAAAATATCGAGGAATCTGAATATATGCACCGTGATCATCCAAGGATTGCCAACGTTTACAACCTCATTGGAGGTAGAGGTTATGTGTTTGTTTACGTTGTGATTGAATGTGATCGATGTTGTGAGGTTGGCTATCCTTGAATGTTCGTGGTGCATGCATACGGATTGCTCGATATTTTGCCGCCATCTTGGATTTCATTAAACGCTTCTTGTGAGTTTATTATCTCATTTCGTGGCTTTCTGATGCCACCATTGGACTTTTCAGGCGATTTTACACATTAGATTAAACACTCTCAATCGTTGTAGCAAAAGTTTGCAACAGACCCATTTCTCTGAAACACCTTTTGTTCTGGTTTTTAAGCAGATTTTGAGTCTGTTTCCATTAGATTGTCAAGCAATTTCAAATGAAGGAAGCGAGCTTCTTTCATTACGTTTTAGCAAAAGTTTGCAACTGACCCATTTCCCCAAGATGTTCGAACGTTCTCAGATTTTAGCTACGTATTGATCGATATCGCTCGTGTGAAAGCTAGCTGGTATGCAAGTTTTGAGAGAGGTGTTCTGGTCAAACCGAAATATTGAGTCAAGTTTCTTTGCAAATTTAACTAGATCCGTTTCAAAAATTTTCGGAAGAGCAGACCTAAATCGGCCTAGTTTTTTTACTTACGGATCCACTTTTAACATGCCTGTGAAGGGTTCCGACAGGGATTGCATAAGTTCTTGAGGCCTCAAGCATAGTCATCGTGTTGGCGTTCACTGCATCGACGGCCAGTTTCATATCGAGAAAGTAAAAATCACCGATAAGTTAATACCTTGTGACACCCCCCTCCCTTCCTTATCGGCAGTAGGATCCTTGGTAGTCTTGTCACCATGTATCTAATCGCTCTCTCAATCTGTGCGGGTGGTATAATAGGCCTCCATCCCTCCCTCTCTCACCACCGATCTACCTTTTTCCACCCATTTGACTGATCTCTCGACCCTTGTATCATGTGACCCAATTTTCGATTCATTTTGACGTGAATGGCTCTTGTACTGCGAGTGTCGACTGTTGATATAGGATTTGTTATTCGAAATTGGTCAGAAGGCGGGAGTGGGGGTGAGAGGGAAAGGGGGAGAGGGGGGTGTAAACTACGTCTTTGAAAGCGAAATAAATTCCTCATCGCATTTACCTCCCTTATGCCTCCCTTTATGCTTGTCTGATGAAGGGGGAAGAGGGCGCCAGTTTTCTTTTTTTCCACCCAGCAATTTATTTTACATAATCGATTCCTCTCATTTTTATTCGCCAACCTGTGTTGTCAGATGTATAATCGTCTATGTTTCCCATTTGAACCTATGTAAAATTGTCGATTTCTTGGAGGTTTAATTACGCTATTGAGAATCGATTATTTTCTGTTTATTGTTATGAAGGACCGGAGGAGACGTACATGTATATCGCTTTTCACGAGCCGCCTGTCGCGTTTGAATGAATAAAAAATTTGAAGATTCTCACCAGGAAACTGGCAACATTCTGAAGCGGATTCCTCAGATTGTCTTTCTCTTTCGTCGCCCATTCGAACACATCAACACATGTGCTGCAAAATGATAGAAGAAGGGACCATAGGTTTTGCGTCGGCTTCAATGGACAATTTTGAATTATTTTCTTTCCCACAACCTATGACTACGTTACTTTTGATAGACTGCGCTTGAAAAAATGTAACGGAGCGTGAGTTGAAATACAGACTAGTCGATGATTTATCGAAACGAATCGGACAGCAATTACGTCTGGTGAATCCTCCTCCAGGAATCATTTCTATAAATGGGTCTGTTGCACACTTCGGCTAGTGCGTTTTAAAGTATTAATTATTATGTAAAAAGCGGTGAAAATGACAATGGCGGCATCAGAAAACACCAAAATTCATTAATAAACTCACAAATTGCGAAAAACACTAGACACTATTCACCCCTGTATCTTTCCACCACATGCACGATATTTCGCGAAATTAGCGCGGCACATTCAAATAAACACGGCTGACTGTTATCACAGCTGACTTCATAAGCAAATAAACAGTAAACAATGACGGCGTCTGTTCGAATTCTTACGTTCCAATATCCTCCATTTCACTCAAAAGATTGTGAAAGGTACGAAGACCGATATTTGTGTCGAAAACTTATCAAAATGAAACAATAACACTCAAGAGTTCCAAAGATGATAATTGAAGTTGGAATCATCTTTGGAACTTCTGTATGTTATTATTTCATTTTGATAAGTTTTCGACACATAATTATGTCGGTTTCCGTACCTTTCTTAATCTTTTGTGAGGAATTGAGGATATTGGGACGTAAGAATTCAAACAGACGCCGTCAGTGTTTACTGTTTATTTGTTTATGAAGTCAGCTGTGATGAAAGACGGCATTGATTATTTGAATGTGCTGCGCTACTTTCGCGAAATATTGTGCACGTGGTGGAAAGATACAGGGGTGAATAATGTCTAGTGTTTTTTTCGCAATTTGTGAGTTTATTAATGCATTTTGGTGTTTTCTGATGCTGCCATTGTTATCTTTACAGATTTTTACACATGAATTGATATTTTAAAACACTCTTGCCAAAGTGTGCAATAGACCCATTATAGTCATATTGAGATTACCGTGTCAACGACTGAGCGAAGGTTGTTTTACGTGATCGTTTGTCCTACCGTTGCCTTATATTTGTCTGCTACTAAAATTCCGAATAATTTCAGTCTTTGAGGCCCCACGAAAGATCAAACTTTAAAATTTCCCTCAAAATACTCAATGAATGGCAATTTTGAAAGCCGAAGATTTGGCGCGGGGGAGGGGGGGAATGAGGCATACATCCGTCAACCCTTACCTTGGTTCACATGTCGTTGCGACGTTGCATGCTTTTGGTATTTTTGCTATCTATTTTTCTTAGTGCTTGATACATTTATTCTACATACTTTGGGAAGTTGAGTGACCAGTAACTGCCCCATAAATATAAATTGATACATTAATATTCACTGACATTTTCAAAATAAGCCACACATTTTTAGTAAAACGCGCTCTGTAATTTTAAAGCAGCTTGTATCAGTTCTCTGATGAAATCCCCATCCAAACGTTATGGTTTGGAGAGGGCAATGATATTTGAATAGGGCAGTTGCAAGAGTCTTGAAATATTGCGTTTTTCATGAAGAAAATGAAAGTACTTGATGAGCTGAGTACAAAGATGCCTTTGGTTTCTAATAACGTCCCATTATTCCGAAGATACAATTTTGGCCCAAAATACATTGTGTTAAATGGGGATTCCGCGTAGTGACGTCACTACGCTCACCATTTTTTCAAAATTTACACGTGTATTCGTGTGTATCTCCAAAACCAGGACACTTCGAAAAAAACCAAAGGCACCATTGTTCTCAGCTCATCAAAAACTATTATTTTCTCTTTAAAAAACACACAATTTCAGACCCGTGCAACTGCCCCTTTGTACATGATAAAGAATGAAGCATCTTTTTTTTTTTTCATTTTCAAACCGCATTAAAATATAGCATTAGCTGTACTAGTTGTGGTATATACGTGATGTGTTGAAGCCAAGGGTGAGGTTAAAACTTCTCCACTAAGCGCGCATTGAAAGTTAAAATATTTTCGTGGTTTTTGCCAGCCGCTTAGTATTACGAATACATACCTACAGTGTAGATACGTATGTCGTATATACAGTATACACACTGTCACCTGCCAAAAACTTGCGGATTGGATTGGGCACTGAAGTAAAGAGAAATAATGCGGCTCTGACAGCACTAAAGCACAATTCTTATGACCACTTAACGTCAATCTTCCAACGTTCTCTGTTGCTTTTGGTTCGTGAGGCGATTGGGGGGGGGGGGGGGGATTTCGCCAAAAAAATATATTTCTTTTATTCTCACCGAATACCACTGGCCCACCAAGTAAATTCTCTTCCCTCGTGTCGTGCGCCCCGGTTGTTGTTGTTGTTGTTGTTGTTGTTGTTGTTGTTGTTGTTGTTTTTTTTTTTTTTTTTTTTTTTTTTTACTAACAAGGGGAGGCTCAGAAGTCGCCGCCTCCGATTTTGAAAACAATTGCACGAAAATGTAGCAAAAGTAAAACTATTAGACCCGTGTTTCTCACTTTTTGCCAATGGGCCTTCCTAAAGCGTCGGGAATTTTTTGAAAGTTGCCGAAATTCACGTAAATATTCGGAACGCTCTCCGCTCGGGGTTTTATACGTGAATTTCGGCAACTTTCAAAAAATTCCTGACGCTTTAGGAAGGGCAATTGGCAAAAAGTGAGAAACACGGGTCTAATAGTTTTACTGTAGCTACATTTTCGTGCAATTGTTTTCAAAATCGGAGGTGGCGACATCTGAGCCTTTCCTTGTAAGATGTTCAATGTTTAATATTTATTTAATTCCTTTTCAGTTGTGAGCATTATTAAGAAATCAAGTAATTTTAAAAAAAAAAAAAAAAAAAAAAAAAAAAAATATCTTTTTAGTCCATTTTTAACAGGATTCTTTTTTCTCCGTGTACCTTCCGTCCTTGCTGCGTCACTTTGGGATAGGACTTACAAGTGTAACACTGCGTCGCGTTGCCTCTCTATAGTTAGATATTTTTTATTGCTCGTCGATGTACTTCAATTCAGTGGCGGCTCGTGGCAATCGTGTTTCTTGCCATTTAAACCTACGCTTAAGTATCGATTCCTCAGGGATTTAGCGAATATACCGAAGATTGATTATTTAACGAAGGTTTAAATAGAGATGATGCGTTGTTGCCACCTTCCGCGAGTCGTTACTGCTTTAATTTAAAATGGGCGGATTTCCCATCAGCCATTTGGCAACCGTGGGCGTCCGTCGCACAGTAGAGCGATTTAATGGGAGGGGTCGGACATGGAAAATTTTACTAAAAATGATAATTTGAATGTTTTTACCGTCAAAAAACAATTTATATAGGGTGATTTTGGTAGGAAATTTTAAAATAAAACCAATGAAATCACTTTAAAACTTCTATGTAGCGTATTAAAAAATATATACTCATTTAAAGTGAACACACTATGTCCGGCCTTTCCCTTTGACTCGCCCCACTGTGCGTCGCGTCAAATCACGACAGTCGTCCCGTCCGTGCGCTTAGAGGTTTTGAAAAAGAGAAGAACGCGCGCACGCCCAATTGACGCACTCGACGAGATTTGTACGCGGACGCGTTCTTGTGCTCTCGCGTGTATAACTTGTATAGTTTACTGTGTAACGTGCAGGAGATGCGACGACAAAGATAGGTATGAAATACGCAGTAAGACGCATAAATTCACGTAGCGGCGCGGCGTGCGGTGTGCACTGCGCAGCCCATATGTATAGAGTTAGATACCCCTCTAGTCAGTCCACCCACCCGTCCACCGCACCAGCTCAGAGACGACTGCAACGTATCGAAGGACCCGTGGGTCTATCGCAAACGTTTGCGATTAACATCAATAAAACATTGTTTGGTCACTTTTTGGATTTGGGGAAGTTGCTTTTTTGGCATTTCAAATAGAAAACAAAGAACAAACGCATAATCTAAGAACGTCGGCACGAGTTGGGTGCAGTGGCGTAGCGTGCAATTTTGCAACTTAGGGGTTCGTCCATTTAATCCCATGAAAAATATCGAACTAGTGGGTGTTCGGAGAACACCCTCGCATTCGACCGTTTACATTGGTTTAGATGGGCACCATGCAACGTTGACAAATTGCCCGCTACGCCACTGGTCGGGTGTGCGATTTGTTTTTATTGATTTTTCGTACCAAAAATGAAAAAAAAAAATTGGTTGAGAGTTAAAGCCGTAATATTGGAAATTAATTTTGCCGCAAAGCTTAGTGATGAATGCGTGCTTTATTGATGAGTGTTTCAGCTTGAAACTTTCAAAGAATCTTCCTGAAATATGCTCGCAAGTGCAAACGTTCTAAAGCAGGGTGTCCACTGTCAAGGAAAGCCTGCAAAATCAGGGAATGTCAGAAAAATCAAACCTTTTGTGAAAAATCAGGGAATTCAGTGCAAAAACCTAGATTTTACGATTTTCTCTCACAAGTTGCGTTTTCAGTTTTGTGCCTCTAGTATCCTCCGCAGTCATTCTTCAGCGCTGTTTTCCGATGCCTTCATGTCCCGCTACCTCCACCAAAAATAATTTTGTGATGCAAGTTTTGACAGGTGTGCGATTCTCATGCTTTCCGAAAATACGTGAAATAGTCTTAAATGGTGTGAAAAAAATCGATGAAATTTTAGCAATTTGAAAATTACTATGATGCAAGTTTTGACAGGTCTGCGATTCTCATGCTTTCCGAAAATTCGTGAAATGGTCTTAAATGGTGTGAAAAAAATCGATGAAATTTTAGCAATTTGAAAATTACTATGATGCAAGTTTTGACAGGTCTGCGATTCTCATGCTTTCCGAAAATTCGTGAAATGGTCTTAAATGGTGTGGAAAAAATCGATGAAATTTTAGCAATTTGAAAATTACTATGATGCAGGTCTGCGATTCTCATGTTTTTCGATAATACGTGAAACAGTCTCAAATGCTGTGAAAAAATCGATGAAATTTTAGGAATTTGAAAATTACTATGATGCAAGTTTTGACAGGTCTGCGATTCTCATGCTTTCCGAAAATTCGTGAAATGGTCTTAAATGGTGTGAAAAAAATCGATGAAATTTTAGCAATTTGAAAATTACTATGATGCAAGTTTTGACAGGTCTGCGATTCTCATGCTTTCCGAAAATTCGTGAAATGGTCTTAAATGGTGTGGAAAAAATCGATGAAATTTTAGCAATTTGAAAATTACTATGATGCAGGTCTGCGATTCTCATGTTTTTCGATAATACGTGAAACAGTCTCAAATGCTGTGAAAAAATCGATGAAATTTTAGGAATTTGAAAATTACTTTTCAAGAATTTCGAAATTGAACCTTTTGCGTGACACCCTGTTAATTTATGTAGTTTTTGCGCATTTTTATAAATTTTTGGCCGAAAACTTTTGACTTCTTGAGTCGAGGAGGAAACTCTGGCAAAGGCGGCTCGTGCAATTTGATGGTAATTTTTTTCCTCCATTAGATCCCATGAAGGAACAATTAATTGATTCGATAGTGAAACACCGTTTCACCAGCAATCGATTGTAAAAAAAAAAAAAAAAAAAAAAAAAAAAAAAAACTAATTGTAATCTTAAATTTAGGAAAACTTTGTTACTGCTCTGCCCAATTGGACGAGCCGCCACTGTACGGAGGATGCGAGCCGTCACCGTTGCTCGAGGAAGCTGCGAGGTGAAATCCGTCGAAACTGATGGAAAATGCGGGAAAGAAAAGAATGGGGGAACTTGTCTGGAAAGGAGCATCAGTGTAGAAGTTGGCAACCCTTCAGTTGCAACTATGCACTTTCTATTTTTACATTGGGACACCGCGGGTCGCGGGCAGTATCCATCGGGGAGAATGGGACGGACACGGACAGGCCAAGAGCAGACACAAAGCTCAACCGTCTCGCTTGACTACCTTCGCAAATTTATCCCACCGCGCGCGGTCGCCTGCCTCTCACACAGTCTCACGCTCCCCGTAAAGAAGTTCTTTTTTTTCTGGTTTGGTGACCCGAAATCCGTCTCCGCCGTTGTCGTCCCGCAGAAATGATTTATCGGAGCAGCCGTTCCCCCCATCCCCCCCCCTATCCCTTCGTACCCCTTCCCCTCCATCCCTTCGCTAAGTCACCACCGCACCGCGCGCCGCCACCCGCACGCGCCAAAGATAAATTAAATCGTTATTTGCCCGAGATCTCGTCGCCTCTTTTTTTTTTTTTTTTTTCGAGTTCGAGAAGCTTTTCTTGTGCTAATCTTTACCCGAGCCGCGCAAAGACCCTGCTAGCCGCGCCGCTCGCTCGGTGAGAGCTGTCAGTTTCAAAGGCTAACCGCCAACAGTTGAATGCTTTCGCTTCGAAAATGTCGGATGAAAATGCGACCGACATTTTTTTGTGCGGATTGCGATGCGATCGTCGGTGGCGCCCCCGCGGCCAGGCTCCATTTGGATGAGTGTGTTAGGGTTAGGTTAGGGCAGGTCAGAGATAGAAGCATGACAAGTGATGACAGAGCCAGTGGCGTCGCGTACATCCCAGCAACTCTGCGTTTAACCCCATTTGAACCAGTGTAGAATATCGATTCAAGGGAGTTTACCGCGTATTGTGTAATGTGTAATATACCCCTTAATAGTTTTACCTTTCTCGTGCGTTTTACATGGCCTGAACACAATGTTGTTAGATTGCACGCAACACCACCGGATGCTCAACATTGGGCCAAATTATAGGTCAAAACCAAGGCGTTGAAAAACAACTAAATCGTCGAATCAAAACAAGCAACTGAACTATAGGTTTGCTGCTCAGGTAAACAACTATTGTTGTTGTTGCAAGTTAGTTGGCTGTCTGAGCAATTAACAACCAAATGAAATGCTTAGTTGTCTAATTCGACAGTTTTTTTTTTTTTTTTTTTTTACTCAATTAGTTGCGAATTAGTTTTATCCAAATCTTCATAGATTAGTAGTACACGATGAGAACGATAAAAACTCGTGCAATTTTTAATTGGAATACGCCGCTTTGGGCAATCATAATGGGACTGTTGCACACTTTTTCTATAAGCGATTTAATAGTCGATTATGGCGTAAAAACCTTAAAAAATAACGATGGTGGCACTGAAAACTTCTAAAATTCACTCCTAAACTCAATAAACGCAGTTATTTGCGCGAGCGTAATGGTGGCCGAAGGCACTAACAATGGTAGATTCCCATCTAACAATTCTGAAACTCCATCAAGAAGTGACCAATAAGAGACTACTTTCATTTGACACCGGTGTCACTAGGTGTTGCGGCACCATTCATCGGATGTGGATCTTCACTCTGATGACTAATTACTCTGTGAATCATCCTTGTCAACATAGAAAGAGTGACGAAATTAAGATAGGAATCTCCCATTGTTAGTGCCTTCGGCCACCATTACGCTCGCACAAATAACTGCCTTTATTGGGTTTAGGAGTGGATTTTGGAAGTTTTTAGTGCCACCATCGTTATTTTTTGAGGTTTATACGCCTCAATCGACTATTATATCGCTTATAGCAAAAGTGTGCAATAGCCCCATTGTTTTAAAAATTGAACCGTTTCCAGGACGGGAGCCACCTCGATACTTTTGCAGGATGCAATAGGGCCGCCGCAGGTTAATAACTGGTGAGCATAAAATGGATGAGACCGGGAAAATCAGTCATTCTGAACGGTGTTGTTGCTTGTTATTCGGCAACGTTTTACGGTGTCGGTTTAAATCCATAAAAAAGATCGATCTGTTGTGTGCTCGGCGCATACCCTAGAATATCCAATTCGACTTTTTTCATGGGTTTAAAGGCGCAAGAGACGAATGTGCCGAGTCGCACGCCACTCTGTGTGTGTGTGTGTGAGCGTGTCTGTAATGTAACCTCCTTGGTATGTTTGTATTCACTATTCAGATCCCATAAACTGAGTTCAGTCGCTGGCTAAAGATCCCGGGTCGGTGAGGGGTCGGGGCTGAGATTGAGGGATGCGGAAAGCAGTGTTGCCAGATTGGGGGGTCAAAAAGCCGTACGTTTTACATTGATTTAAATGGGGACGATACGGATTTTTACCCTCGATCTGGCAACACTGGCGGAAAGCTCCATCTCAGAACATGGTTTACTACTTCAATGATTACGAGCTTCCACCCGATCGCGAGAACATTCGTCAACTTGCTTGTCGCCCTTAAAAGCCATCGTTTAACCTCTCGTTTTACTTATTTTAACATTATTATTATTATTACTACTATTTTCGTCTCTCCTAGTAGTAAGTAAATGGGGGCACATCCCCTTTACTTCGGGGGTTTCTTTTTCAGCGTTTCTTCCTCCGCCGATCGATACCCTCTGCCACTAGCGGATCCAAGAGATTGTTCTCTCTCTTTTCCCATTAGAACGCATGTGTTAGAAAAGGAAAGAAAAGGGGGCGAAAATCACGTGACTGTCCCTGATGTGCCCTTTTCTAACCCGTGCGTTCTAATTGGAAAAGAGAGAGAAGGAAGGCTTCTTGGATTCGCCAGTGCCCTCTGCCCCCTTTCTACACGTTTCATTGTCAGTACTTTTGAACGCGAAACAATGAGGGTAGAAGCCTTAAAAATAATGGGTCTACGATCGATAGAATAATCCAGTTGCGGCTCGTGCAATTTGGCAATCATGCTAATTTCCATTTAAACTTATGCAAAAGTATCGATATCTTGGGGGTGCAATTGCACCTCCTGACGATCGACTGTTTTGCATAGGTTTAAATGGAGAGAATCCGTTGTTGCCAGATTGCACGCGCCGCCACTGGAATAATCAATTATACAATTAAGGGTAGTTCCAAGGTAGCAGGAATTCTCACTGACGCCGATAATGGGGCAGTTGTAAGGGTCTGAAAATGTGTGTTTTTTATTAAGAAAATTATAGTTCTTGATAGAACAATGGTGCCTTTGGTTTTTTCCGAAGTGTCCCGGTTTTGGAGATACAGGCGTGTAAGACAGCGTGTAGTGACGTCACTTCGCGGTATTCCCATTTAAAACAATGTATTTTGGACCAAAATCTCATCTCCGGAACAATGGAACTTAATTTGAAACCAAAGGATTCTAGCTCATCAAGTATTTTCATTTTCTTTATAAAAAAGACAGCATTTCAGACCATTTTAACTGTCCCATTAACCCCGCATAGGTCAAGCCCGAGTTGTGTCGTTTTTCTCCTCTAGGCTAGTTCACATTGTTTCAATCTTTATTCCGGATAAACGCGACTCATTCATGAAAACAATTACTAGATGAGGTGTCTTCTGGCGCCTTCAATTCGTTGTATATGCAATTCCAACTCCCTCGAGTACGAACAGTTAACTACCTTCCCTATTTAAACGGAAGATGGGCGTTCTTTTGAACTAACCTGGCCCTTAAAGGGTTAACTGTCATGAAAATTGCATCTTTTAAACGTTGAACACAATTTCAGACCCTTGCACCTACCCCATTGCCCAAGGTCCATCCATTCTAGTCAGTCCGATAGGTTTATAATTTCATGCAAAGTTTTTATGCCAGCAATGTGCTCTGACCAAATCAGGAAATCAACCCCCATTTGAATTACTTGGTTTCCCGATCTGATCACAAAGACTATATCGTATTGGTCTCACCTGTTTATGCCTGTTTTGACTTTTGATAAGCTATTTATAATCTCAACGATTCATTTTTACAGTCTGTTATCGCGGAAGAAATGAATCGCCTTGAACAGTGATATTCATTCGTTCGGTAGCTTTCGACGTTTTTATACGATGCAATTTTTGTGACACTGACGTTTTTTCGGCGTCAGCGTTAAGTCCTGTTACCATGGAATCAATTACCGTTAAGAGTCAGTCACGTGCACTGTTGTCAGATTTTCCTGTAAATCACGAACTTTTACTCTGACAATGAGTAAGCGGATAGCACTATCCGAATTAAGCTGCAACGAATTTCGCGTGGCTGAGAACTTTGGTGGTTACGCTTCCTTTTGGTTTTGGAATTTATTTATTTATTACTTGTAAGTGCATTTCCCGAAAATTAATTTAAATTTCCCAGCAAGAAGTATGGAACTTCTATAGGGCTTTATTCCTCTTGTTGGAATTAATTATTATTAGTATTTATGATGTTTCGCTCTTCTTGGAAAAGTGTTTGCAAACTCCCTTGCGGCTTCAGTCTACCGTTTGGAAACCAACCGTTGTTTTTTTTTTTTCTATAAATTTTCGAATAACGTTTCACTTCTGTATAGGATCTCCAAGAATTGTGAAGTAGCTGATGAAAGTGTAAAGCTGAAAGATGAATCGAATCGTTGAAATGCGTGAACTTTGTGTATGTGCAATGTGCATTGCGATCGGAAAGTTGGAAGCTAGTTCCTCGAATCGGTTCTATCGAGATTTTGCCGACGATATAAGAAAAAGCGTTCCCGCCGCCACAGGATACGACAAAGTTCGCGAGCTTATTACGTTCCTCAGTCCTCCGTAATCGTAAACCGAAATCCGAATTCCTTTTCTTATCGACTCAACGTGCTCGGGATAAACCAACCGCGCTAAAATTCGCGGGATTTATCTATCCATCAAAAACCAAGTTTTATGAGACGAATTACAATGATGGGAGGATTCTCTGACACGTGCTACAGTTTTGTTGCAGTTTTGTAACGGGCTTACAGTAGATCGAAGTTTGGAATGGGTCGGTCTCAAACTCTTGCCACTGTCGTAAAGAGGGTGTATTCTGGTGTAAAATCACTTGAAAATAACTCCGTTGGAAGCATCAGAAGTTCCAAAGTTGACTCTTGAAAGCTCAATAAAAATGCTTATTCAAACAAAATTCCAAGATGGCGGTCATATTAGCGAGCCACAAACGGGGATTCCCAACTGATTGCAACTTTCTATGCTGAAACACGTAATTCATCTGTAGAGAAGGCTACAATGGGTCTGTTGCAAACTTTTGCTACAGCGATAAAGAGTGTTTATTCCATTGTAATATCGCCTGAAAAGTCCATTGGTGGCATCATAAAGTCATGAAATACAATATTAAACTCACAAGAGGCGTTTATTGAAATCCAAGATGGCGGCAAAATATCGAGGAATCTGAATGTATGCACCGTGATCATCCAAGGATTGCCAACTTTGACAACCTCATCTGGAGGTAGAGGTTATTTTTTTGTTTACGTTGTGATTGGTTGTGATGGATATTGTGAGGTTGGCTATCCTTGAATGTTCGTGGTGTATGCGTACAGATTGCTCGATATTTTACCGCCATCTTGGATTTCATTAAACGCCTCTTGTGAGTTTATTATTGCATTTCATGGCTTTCTGATGCCACCATTGGACTTTTCAGGCGATTTCACTTAAGATTATTCACTCTATAGCGCTGTAGCAAAAGTTTGCAACAGACCCATTAGATGTGATTCCCCAATTGTGAACCACTCATTTAACCACCATCTTGGATTTCTGTTAAAATGCTTTTTGTGGGTTCTGCTTTTGAGAATTTTTGAGGCTTTCAATGTACTTGCGATTTTCTAAAGGAGTAGACTCTTCAAGACGCATCAAAAGTTTGTTGCAGTCTTATTTATTTGAGCTATGCACTCATATACAACTCAAGATTATATAAAATAAATGGTATGAAAACTGAAATATGAATTTGATCATTATAATTTCAGCGCTAAAAGCGGTCAAAAATAAGTCAAGTTGTGTGGTTTTCGCATACAAAGAGGTTGATCCAGCATTCCAGCTCCCGTAAGAAATGGGCTATCCTCAATAAAATCTCTTAAATTCAGGGTTGATATAGACCTCTCCGAGATACGTTTAAAAATGTCCTGTTTTTTCATATTTGTCAACTCGGAAGGGGGGGGGGGAGAGGGGTTCAAAGTCAAAACTTCAAAGTCCCAACTTTCGCCCAAATTAAAATTTTGAAGCGTACTTTGCGCTAAAATATTTCTCTTTAAAAGAGCTTTCGATTGTTGTGTATAAAAATCCAATTGAAACAATTTTAAACAACCTTTTTTTATTGTTTTAAAATTGTTCCAACTTAAATTTTGTTTTTTAAGTCTTAAAAATACGCGCAACGCAGGGAGAAGAATGAAAAAAAAAACTTTGGATACAAAAATCAAAGTTATGTTCTTTTGAATGGTGCAAACCGCGATCCGGGGAAATAATTTGTTCAAAATTTATAAGCGCTTAAAGTTGCGCACCTCCGAAATTACGGTGGGGCCAGTGCATATTTTCAATGGCTTGCGTGTCACCCTCGTGCCTCGTACTGACAATGAGAGATCGGTACGTGCGTGAAAGTCAAAGTCGATGCCAACTAATTAAATCTCCAAAAAATTCCATAAAAACAAAACTGTATAGTAAAGAGCGTCATTTTTTTCCAAATTAAGGTAATCCAAGACCCCTCGATGATATTGATTGTCACATACATCGATATAAAGTTTTAATCTGTCAAGGCTTTGCATAATTTGGGAAAATTAGAACGTCACTTTAAAATAACAGTGCAACACACTCAAGGTACATTCATGCGGATGTGGGACTGAACTAAATGTGATGAAACTATAGTCATAAGCCGTATCACATATTGATATGATGAAACGTTGATTTTAATTTTTACCAGGAATTTTTGTTGACGCAGTTGATGTTCGTGGGATAGGTATCCGGAATAAAACGGTTGAAGCTATACATCTTTCGGTCAGCGTGCAGATAGCCCTGTTGTCGCGGGGATGCGGGATCTCCCTTATAAGTTAAAAGCGAGGTGAGCCACGCAGAAAAAACGGAAAAAAACACTTTGGTAGCGCTGACAAAACCTTTGGTTGAAAAATGACCCAGCAAAAGACTTTAGTTGGGCCAACCAAATTTTTTATTCACTCAGAAAAATCTCTTTAGCTAAGCGTAAAGAACCTTTGGTTGGCCCATTTTTCCTTCCAAAGGTTTTGTCAGCGCTACCAGAGTGTTTTTTTTTCTGCTTTTACTGTGCAGCGGGCCGATCATTTACTTCATCGTTAAACCGATCGTTAAGACTGTGTATGAGTGATTCTATCGATCGAATATTGTAAAACTTATTGTTAGTCGTTGCTATGGTAACCCTTTCGCTATAGTGTCCGTTTTTTAAAGGTTACTCATGAATAGCCTTTATAAAACGAGACTCTTAACGATGGTTACCATAGCAGCAGCCAAGTTTTACAATTTTCGACCAATAGCATCACTCGTAGACAGTTTTAACGATCGGTTGAACGATAAAGTAAATGATCGGCCCGCAAGTCAAGAATCAGTTTTTTCGCTCCATGCGATACGAGGTCGCCCTAAAAGAGGATGCATGTATGCGCTCTTAACGTAAAAATGGTTCTCGTAAATATCAAGGTCTTTCCTTTTTATTCGGTGTGGCGTAGATTCTGTAGTGGGCTACTGTCACTAAGGCCTGCGCTAACACGAGCAATTTGACAGCACTTATAAAATAATATTTTCTCTCTCTCTCTCTCTCTCTCTCTCTCTCTCTCTCTCTCTCTCTCTCTCTCTCTCGCTCTCTCGATCCCCATTTCTCTTTCCATCTTCTTCCATCTCCCCCCTCTTCCTCTCTCACCCCCTCTCTCTCTCCCTCCCTATCCCTCTGTCATTCTCTGTCACCCTCTTTATCTCTCTCTCTCTCTCTCTCTCTCTCTCTCTCTCTCTCTCTCTCTCTCTCTCTTTATCTCTCTCTCTCTCTCTCTCTCACACACATACACTTACACACTTTCTTTCTATTTCTCTCGCTCTCTGTCTCTTTGTCACTTTCCACGCGAGACACGCAAAGATTGCACAACTGTTGTTCAAAATGAGTAAACATTTCTATCAATCGTTTGTTCCACGTCAAACGCAACGGCTCTCAGGTGACAATTGACATCTATATCTTTTCTGCGTGTGACAGGTCCTTCCTCTTTAATTTTTTTTTTAAATCGAAATAAAAATTTCAATCTCGAGATTGTTTTCGCCACGCGGCAATCCTTCAGCGTCGACGCGATGCGCGACGGTTCGCTGTTAGTCCCTCATCTAAGCAGCATCATTGTTTTATACTGGGTACATTTAACCCCAGCAGTAGCGCACCGAGAGTTTCTTCATTACTCTCTTTTCTCCATTATAAAACGTATGTTAGACAAGGATGGACAACGGGATAAAACCCCCTCTTTCTGTCCTTTTCCTACTTATACATTCAAATGTGAAATGAGAGAGATGGAAAAGACCCTGGTTGCGCCAGTGAACCCCAGTGTTCAGTGAACTTTTTTCCATTTGATTAAACGTAAAAGTTGGTCATTTATATGAAAATCTGGCAACATTGTTTAATCGAGGGCTGCCGTTTTGCCTACTATTACACGCATTTTCCTGCTCAACTCAATGTAAATTTTTTGAATTTCCCGCCAAATCAGGCAGCACTGATTTTACCCTTTTCGTTCTTTCAGATCCAATCAGGGCTCCCGTTTTGAGTATAATCAATGCTATTTTTCTATTCACCGATGATTCCACTGGTTGAGGAAAGATTACACAGTTCAGTTCAGTGTATGACTGTAATGATCGCGAAAATTGATCGCGAAAATTCGCGTCATTTACTCTCCGGACTCCCATGCCCTCTCCCACCCCCCCCCCCCTACTGATATCCATTGACGGTTCCTGATATAACTTAATTCGTGACCTTGAATATCTGTATTCCGTCCATCCAGCGGAAAAGAACTTCATTTTCCGCACTCATCGCTTCGAATTTATTCTTTCAGACAGTCAGACTTTTTCACCCACACTTTGGCTCGTCGGTTTTTATTATTGAATCGTGCGTTGGTATTATTTTCTTATTTTCTTCTTCTTCTTTTCCTGTTCATCTTTTCTGCTTCGATATAACCTCTTGATGGAGTAACGAGCTCATCTTCGTAGAAATCAAGTCGATCGAACTCGGGACGAACGGAAGTGCCAAAGAAAGTGAAGAAAAACCGATGTATGGTGTTACGTAAATATTGGCCCGAGTTTTCTTCTTCTCCTTCTTTTGTTTTCTCTCCCGAGATTTTAAACAATCAACGGTTATTTATAATTGATGCAACGTTGCCGATGTTTCCGATGTTTCCGCCTCGTAGTGTATATCAAAGATTACTTATACATACAGTTATGGCATTAGCCCGAATTTTGTTAAGTTGACTCCGGCCGTGATACAACCGGGCATACAGAGGGGATCATAAAGATTACATTTTCCATGTTCTTCTGTTACAAAACTGTTCCGTGTTCCACGTTCCACTGCACGTTCCGTGTTTGTTCTAGTTCCGCAAAGAAACACAGGAAAAGTGGGAAACGTAATCTTTTCGAACTAGAATTCTGTAATCTTTATGATCCCCTCTGTATGCCCGGTTGTATCACGGCCGGCGTTTTATCCATTTTTCACTTAACACGGGCGAGATGGCTAATGCCATATCTGTATGTATAAGTAATCTTTGTTGTATATTGCATAAGAACACTCGACTTCATAGTGGCGTCGCGTGCAATCTGGCAACGTTATGTGAACGACTTCGATCTATTTAATGGGTTTTAATAGGCAGGTATACCTATAATCCAAGTTTGCCGAAGTGTACGCTGCTTCACTGATCAACTTGTGAACGTCTTGTGTGAATAACTAAACATTGGACCATCCTCTACTAAGAAAAACATTGTAAACACATTTTGCCCTATTTTGCAGGAGAACC
Organism: Trialeurodes vaporariorum; assembly: GCA_011764245.1. NCBI lineage: Eukaryota > Metazoa > Arthropoda > Insecta > Hemiptera > Aleyrodidae > Trialeurodes > Trialeurodes vaporariorum. Next base: position 60,556,011 of record VMOF01000001.1, read on the forward strand.
CTTTATCACGGAAAAAAAAAACTACGGTGAAAATAACCATACGGATGCCTGATTTTGGCACCTGCTAGATGTTATGGTACTGTTAACTAGAAGTATACTATATATCTTGACTAGGTACTAGGTGATGTCACCTGATTGCATGTCGAATTTACTCAAAGTATCGGTAAATGTACCATACTTCTGGTCAAGTTTACCATAACATCTAGCAGGTGCCAAAATCAGGTATCCGTATGGTTATTTTCACTAATCTTTTTTCCGTGATTCTGCTGTCAATAATGATGTATTTTGAATGTGCTTTCATTGAAATTCGAGCAGCTTTTGCGGGGTGGTTGGGGCGACAAAAAAAAAAAAAAAAAAAAAAAAAAAAAAAAGCAACGAATGGTCTTATTTTGACACACGCACCACCCTAAAGAACATGTAAGTAGAATGACTAATTTTTTTCCTAAATTGGTCTGTTGCATAGTCCATTTACTGAATCTACATCATTTTTAGGTGCTGTCGCGTAGTGCAAGCACCTTCGAAAACATTGATTCGATTCGAACGTAAAATTCCGCTAAAATACCGATACCTGCATCAATCTTGAGCATATTGTCTTTAATGGGTCTGTTGCATACTTTTGCTACAACAATATAGAACCTTGATTCTTATGTAAAATTCGGCGAAAATAACGATGCGCACATTAAAAACGTTCAAAATCCATTCATTAACTCAGGTTATCACTTCAATTTCAAGCAGCCCGCGCTACACTAGGCACTATTTGCACCGGTATACTACTACATAGACGGAATCACCGTGCATAAGTATAAACAACATCGTAACTACAAAATGACGGAATTTCTTTTTTAATACGTGAAATATAAGCTGCATTTGCTGTCTGGTCTTTTCGGTTTATCAAAGATTACAAAATAAAATAAATGTACGCATCTAAACGAAACATTCCAATGTTTGTAAGTTCTGTCCATGTTTACATAAACGAGATGGTTCCATCTATGTAGTTATAAGTCGGTGATATAGTGTCTAGTGTAGCGCGGGTTATTTTAAAATGGAAGGTATTTTCTGAGTTAATGAGTGGATTTTGAAAGTTTTTAATGTGCGCGTCGTTATTTTCGCCGAATTTTACGTTAGTAACAATGAGTTATATTGAAGTAGCAAAAGTACGCAACAGACCCATTGAACAAAAAAAAGTGTTGGACATGAAAAGTTGGACACATAAACCTGCGGATACCAACAGGCCCATTTAAGAACTTTCTAATGTCATATTTGAACTTTTTTTAAATAAAAACATCGCAACTGCATGCTACTCACAATCAGTTTTGTAGAGGTCGGAGGTAGTTTTGTTATTTTTTCAACGGATGCAGATTGCAGGCTCTGGGACCTGCATCACTCCCGACCGCGCCGCACTTTCGCGCCCGTGGAAAGGGAACGCTAAAAAAGCTCGCGAAGGTCATCTGCTCGCCCGTCCTTTTATTGTGCAAATTTTGTCCGTTGCTTCCAACCTCCAACTGACCACGGCTATCAGACATGGTGTGCGCCTCATCTCGTAAAGTATTAAATGCGCGGACGGACACAACAAAACGACGCGGTCGCACCGTTTGCGCTCTCACTGATGAATTCCGTTTTCTGAAATCCCCCCCCCTTCCCCCTTCGGTCCTCCATCGACCCCCCTTATGACCCGTCCCGTCGCTGGCGTCCCTGTCTCTATATGTACCTATATGGGCGCTCGAACGTAAACATCGCTCACTGGGACTAATTTGAATATTTCTTGCACGGCAAATGACCGAGTGTTTCTCAGCTTCGCTCACCTGCGAAAAAAAAAAAAAAAAAAAAAATGAAATAAAAAAAAAAAGTAAATAAATAAAATACAGTCGGTCCCAAAAGTCGTTGTTAAGCCCATGTTGGAAAGAAGTGTATCTCATTTATATGAATCATAGATCTGCTAGTTGGTTTGAGATTGGCAGAATCGTCTATTGATTTATATGAGATATTCAACCAACCGCAGTATAATTGACGAGTGGGCCTGTTGTTAAGTGAAATGAAATACGAATGTTTCTTGACTTTTGGGCCTTGTGAGGACTTCTGAAACACACTGTTTGTGACAATGGCCTCATTTGAATATTTCATATCTTTCAAACACTTGCGTGCCCATTTGTATTAGAATTTAGAGTTCAGACAATAAGATGTTATATGACCGCTGTTACGAAAAAAACGAGGGAAACCCGGGTTACACCGTAATTCAGACTGACTGGAAAGACAGAGGAATTAAAACGAAGGAAGGCTGCTTAAATGTCATCAATTTTTAAGGTGGGAAAGGCCAAAAGTTGAACTTTTGAAAAAAATCTGTATGGTTTGTTAGAAATTCTGGATTTGAGGTTTCTGATGGGAATTGCTAATCTAGGAAAACCAGGGAAGACTGGGAAACAGTAGCACAACGAGAGTTTCTTCGTCTCTCTCTTTTCTCCATTAAGAACCGTATGTTAGACAAGGATGGACAAAGGGATAAAACCCCCTCTTTCTGTCCTTTTCCTACTTATACATTCAAATGGGAAATGAGAGAAATGGAAGCTGGTTGCGCCAGTGCGGGGAAAATACAAATATTAACCTTTGATTCAGATAGTAATCTGGAAACGTCTTAATTTTCTAAGTGCCAGGTGGAGAAAGTTCATAACAATTTAATGTATGAAAACTTATTCGTTTTTTTAGGGGTGTTTTGGCAAGGAGTATACTGGAAATTTCACTTCGCATAAAAATCAGGGAAAATCGGGGAAAAGGGTGAGATTTAAAACTGAATTTCATACTTATGGGATAGCTCTGGAATTTGTTTCATTTTTAATATTTCTGGGTGAAAAAGCCTGAGAACTAAAATTTTGGAAACTGTAACGGTCTTACTACTAGTGTGCCTGTAGCGTTTTTCGTTTCGTTGGTTTATTTTTTTACGATGCTCTGCAAATGAATGTCATTTCATCCAAACCGTTCTTGATAAAGTTATCTGCTTTTTTCCAATGAATTTCAGATGTTGTAAGACATGCTTCCAAATGGTAATTCCGTGAAAACTGAAATACGCCAAGACTATAAAATTCTTTGAAACTGTCCGAGATTTGGAAAGATGAAAATGTTTACCAGCCAGGGCTGCTATTTTGCGTATAATCAAAATGCTATTTTTCAATTCATTGATGATTCCACCGGTTGAGAAAAGATTACACAGCTCAGTTCAGTGAATGACTGTAATAAACTAAAATACTCGCACCTGTAATCTTTTCTCAACTGGTGGAGTCGTCGATGACTTTAAAAAAACTTGCGGTTATTTTAATTAATCAACGGAGTTTCCACCGATTAGGGAAAGATTACAGTTCAAAGTATTTTCGTGCAATACAGTCATACACTGAACTGAACTGTGTAATCTTTTCTCAACCGGTGGAATCATCGGTGAATAGAAAAATAGCATTGCTTATACGCAAAACGGCAGCCCTGCTACCAGCATACTTTCTTTTGTAAGTCATAGTGCTTCCTTTTTTTTTTTCTTTTAAATTATTCTCAATCATTACATCCGGGAGTAAGTACGATTGATCCCACCCTTGTGCGCCGGCCTACAGTAAAGCGGCTCCGCCGTTTAAGTAATGATATTTATGCGACGCCGTATTTAGCTTCCAAGTCATATTTTTATGCTCATTTTCTTCAGTCAGACCGGAGACCTGAGACCTGAGTCCAGAGACCGGCCAGCTTTGAGATTGATCGCGTTTTCCTCTCCAAGCCTTTGCCCCCTCCCCCTCCTCCTCCCCTCTCCCTCCCCCACCCATCATCGCCCCCTCCCCTCTCCGTCCTGTCGTCGATCTGACTTTGACTCGATAACACGTGCACCGTGCAGGCTCATCTGCAAAGTAACGATTCCTCCTTTAATATAAAGCATTTCCAGAAATCAGTTTTGATTAATTTAAAGGATTTATTAAACTGTTGGCGACCGCTCGCTGCTGTTATCGCACAATGGTCTGAGATCGACCAAAAAAATGACAAAAAAAAATCCGTGATAAAAAGTTATTGAAAATCATCGTTTTTATTAAGCTTTAAGGGGAGTTATGTGAAAATTAGGCGATTTTGACGTATTTTTGTTTTTCAAGAATTTTTTTTCTTTATACTTTCAGCTTCATTTGGAGACTAAGTTTTTAAAATTTTGGTGATTAGCCCCAGTGTTATGCCCATTTCAGTGTTCATAACGTTTTTTTGCAATTACACAATGGAATTTTCATCCCGTACCTTTTTTATAATCCGTTTTTTACAATGGGGCAGTTGCAAGGGTCTGAAATGTTGCGTTTTTTATATAGAAAATGATAGTACTTGATAAGCTGAGAACAATGGTGCCTTTGGTTTTTTCCCAAGTGTCTTGGTTTCGGAGATACACGCGTGTAAAGTTGCAAAAATTCATGTGTGTAGTGACGTCACTACGCGGAATTCCCATTTAAAACAATGTATTTTGGGCCAAAATCTCATCTCCGGAACAATGGGACTTAATTAGAAACCAAAGGCATCTTTGTTCTCAGCTCATCAAGTACTTTCATTTTCTTTATAAAAAACAAAACATTTCAGACACTTGTGTACCTTTTTCTCAGAATCTACCGGACCGCTTTTCAAAAATTTGGGCTTGTCAGAATCGGCTTGTTTTCTTACACGAATAGACGGGAGGGTTTCTCAATTTTTCTTTAATTTTTCCTACTGTGTCCTCTTGAAGTCTAAATTTTTGTAATGTTTTGGTAAAAAAAACTTCATAAAATTTTCTGAACTTGGATTTTTGAAAGTTTCAAAAACACTCTCGTCTATTTCTGTAGGAAGATGGCCTTTCAAATGATCCAAAGTTTTTGAAAATCTGTTGAGTAGATCCTGAAAAAAAGGTACATGACCATGTTTTACATTGTTTAGATAGGCACATCCGACCCCCCTTAAAGCGGAACTTAAGAGTGTCTAGTGACGTCTCTAGGTTGAATTTATTTATTAAATGTGTTCTCTGCTGTTATAATTGGTCTTTAAAGTTTATACGTGATTAAATGGTAATAAATTTACTTTTTGATTTTTTTTTGTTCAGATTTTGATGATCTCAGACCATTGCGTCTCGTATCATCGATAGGAGGAATCGGCGGTTTACAGTGGGTAAAAACGACCGATTTGGTGGTTGTAAGGAAGATCTATTTATACCAGGTCAGTCCAGTAGCAACTAGGTGGGAGCGCGGTCCGTAACTCAACGTCTCCCCGAGTTGCTGGGAATCTATCCCCCGAGTTGCGTGGTTCACTTGGCGGAATCAACAGCTGTTATGCGGAATACGACGGTGACTTCACTCGCAACGCGGGGGAACTTTGGAATGGACCGCCTACTGGACTGACCTGGTATTAATAGGACCCTGGTTGTGAGTTCGTGAAAAGCTTAACCTCAGTTCAGCTTCAAAATGAAGAATATTTAAGGATGTTTCAACTTGCTGAGTTTTGGTCGCCAAATTGATTATGCCTACATATACGGTGTGGCGTTGCTGTGAAAGTTAAACCCTACCATGCGCACTGTACATTTTAAACGAATAAAATGCAACGCTGCCAAATTGCATGCTTCACAAATTTCGACGCGACGCGACACGACACATCGACTAGTTGTAGATTTTGTCGAACCTATAATATCCGTTGGGCCCACAAAGAACATAATGCATGCGTAGGTTCAATTTAGTGCTCCATACAAATCCTCCTCTAATTTGAGCTTTTTTGATACAATCATTTTGAATTTTGGTTCGGTGGTTTTTTTTAATGTATTATCCTTTGTTTGTTTCAGGTAAGGAGCTTCTGTTTCATACGTAACTCGCCGAGAGCATTCATGGGAAGGTAAGGTACTAAAGTTTCAAGTTTATCGGTTTTCGTTTCGATAACGTTCACACTTGCGCAGAAAAGCACGCAAACCGTTACTTTAATTTGGATACTTAACCCTTCCAGTGCCAAGTTAATCCGGTCAACTCACCACGCGCTCATTCAAATCATCATAGCGAGTGGATAAATAGTCCTACTCTGCGGTACTTGTGTTTGCCTACATCATCAATTGAAGGAGTTCAACGAGGCATTATTTTGAACTGTCCCCCTACTCCACAGTTTCATTATAACCACTTAATTATTGAAAGCACGTGAAACAGATCGAAGGAAATTAATGTGCACGAGCTTATTATCTGAAGGGTTAAATGTGATTTAATGGTCTTTCAAACTTTTGCTACGCGCGATTGAAGAGTTGATTCTTGCATAAAAACCTGTAAAAATGACAACGAGTACACTAAAAAATCGCAAAAGTCACTCTCAGAATCGGGCTTAATTGCGGAGCGACGCAGGTATCATGAGAAATTCCTACCTAATTTGTTCCCGTAGAGAATAAAGTGACAAATTAGACAGGAATCTCCCATGATACCTACCTGCGTAGCTCCGCCTTTTTGATCTTGCCGTTACAGCTGTTTTCTGGGTTTATTATTTAATTTTAGATTTTTTCAGAGTTGATTTTGTGACTGTCGCTGGTTCTAGCATCAAATTTAAGAATTTATTTACTTCGGTAGAAAAAGTTAGCAAGAGCCCCTTTCTTAGTTTTTAGCTCCATTAAATTCCCATCCACGTGATGCGCTGATTCTGAGACCATGTGGTTTTTGGTTTTTGTTTTTTATGTAATGTTAACTTTTGGAGTACATGGCTTAAAGTATCAATTTCAGAATTTTTATTTAATACACAGGGTCGCAGGGGAAATCTTACTCGCAAAATGGACAGCACTGTGGAATATATGTATACGTTGCGAACATGTTTACTAAAAGTAACTCCTTAATTTATAGTAACGAAAATTCACGAATACCACCGCTGAAAACACTACTTATTTAGCCGTGAATGTTTCCGCTTTTTATATTATTTAGGCGGCAAATTCAAGATTACCGTCTTGGCTGATGATGTAAACAAGCGAAGCAAGATATTTGTGTCGTACACTATTGATAAATTTTTAGAATGGCACATTATTTCTTAAGCGAAATAGTTCGATGAATGAAGCGTAGTTTATTTTAAAGTTTACGCTCTTAAAGCATTTGAAAATTCCATGTGTACTATGTGTGGAATGCATGACCGAATTAATACTTTCCGGGCTACTTCATAAGTTGTAAAGTTGTGAAATAAATATTTTATCTGTTTTGAAAGCTGTTATTTGCATACAAAGCAAGACTTCTTGTTTCAAGGGCAGAGGCGAATTTAGGAATTTGTCTTTCTTCCTCTCTTCGCCTCCGCTTCTAAACAGATGGGTCAGAAAATGGTGTGAGGAGGGTGGTATCACGTGACTTTTGCCCTTTTTTCTTTTTCAACTCGTGCATTCAGTAGAGCGACGAGAGAGAAAGACTTTTTCGTTTGTAGGTGAGTAAACTACGTCACTGACCAAGCGTTTCTTGTGCTACTATCAACAAACTATAATTGTAGATGCTGTAGATGGACGACGCGACACTGTATTAAATTAAGTGTTACCCCAAAGTGAGGCAGCATGGATCATCGTTTACCCATTTAATTTTACCCTTGAATCGTCAATTGATTGTAATGAATTCAGTGCAATCTTTTCATTTAACCGAAGTGCAAGTGTTTTAGAGTGGATATTTGGATACAGAATGGGGCTATCGCACACTTTTTGTATAAGCGATTTAATAGTCGATTATGGCGTAAAAACCTCAAAAAATAACGATGGCGGCACTAAAAACTTCCAAAATCCACTCCTAAACTCAATAAACGCAGTTATTTGCGCGAGCGTAATGGTGGCCGAAGGCACTAACAATGGGAGATTCCCATCTAACAATTCTGAAACTCCATTAAGAAGTGACCAATAAGAGACTACTTTCATTTGACACCGGTGTCACTAGATGTTGCGGCACCATTCATCGGATGTGGATCATCACTCTGATGACTAATTACTCTGTGAATCATCCTTGTCAACATAGAAAGAGTGACGAAATTAAGATAGGAATCTCCCATTGTTAGTGCCTTTGGCCACCATTACGCTCGCGCAAATAACTGCATTTATTGAGTTTAGGAGTGGATTTTGGAAGTTTTTAGTGCCGCCATCGTTATTTTTTGAGGTTTTTACGCCTCAATCGACTATTAAATAGCTTATAGCAAAAGTGTGCAAGAGCCCCATTTTGATACATCTATTCAGGTGAAAATTAATTTTGCTATAATTATTATAGTTTCTCATATGTCATTTTCTTGTCGTGTAAATACTTCTAAAAAAAACGTCGGTATCGATTTCTGTGTACCGACATCGACTCTTAAACACGTTTACCTTCATTTCAACCCAACTTTAAATGAATTCGTCCCAACTTTTGATTTAGAGGAAAAATTAAGGAGCCGTACGAACTGACTCCGTGTAATATTTCCTTACTACGCAATGTCTTCAGATTACGTCTCAGAAATCCTCTCTCTCTACGGTCATGGCTCGTTTGACACATTCTTCTCTCCCGAAGGCAATTCTCATCAGTCCAAGAACTTTTCCATGAATTGTCTGCTCATGAATGAACTTTACAGCTCATATAACACCTAATTTATTTTCTATGTTTCCGATCACTAGCACAAACTCTTCTTTGATTTTTGGCAAAGCTTCAAAGCTCGGTATATATGTGTGTGTATTTTCTTCTTTTTGTTTTCGTCTGATGCTAGAATGATACATCACAGCCTCGCTCGTGACGTCATTTTAGAACTTTAATTGATATTTTTATCTTGAAATTTCAGCTATTGGGTGATTATTTTATTTTCATCGATAGATTTCACTTTAAGATCAGCTGTCGATGCATTTGCCAGATTTAGTGCTTTAAGACCCGCTAGTAACGAACCTGTTTTTTTGCTAACGCCTCGTGGCACAGTGCTTTGATCAGAAAGAGTTAATGAAATATTGTCACACTGCCCTCTTAGTTATAGCATAATAATTTGTATTCTCTTTCAGGTTGGCCAAAAATCAGTGAAAAAAAGTAACCAAAAATCGTCGTTTTCGACTTTTAAAGCTCTCCTGGAAACTTTCCGATAAAATGTCTAGATTATAGACTTACTTGTCGAACGTGTTTTATGGGATTAAAAGTGAGTCTTGAAAGTTTATAAATGATAAAATGATGAAAAATTCACTTTCTGATTTTCGGCCGCTCTTTGACGATCCCAGACCATTGTGCGATCGCTACGTACAGTCGGGGACAAAAAGAGTGTCAGGCGTCTCCTAGACATAGGCCACTTGCAATACTTATCTCGATGAATTTAAGTATTGCAGGTGGCCTACCTCAAGGGGTCGATTGACTCTTTGATTCTTTTTGTCCCGGACTGTGCATCATTACATGCTTCCACCAACCCTTTAACCAACAGGTTACGAAGACAAAGTATAACACTCGATCGGTCTAACGAAGAAGTCAGTTAAATATTCTTTCTCCTCGGTGTTTATTTTGCTTATTGTGTGAATTGAATGCGCTGGAGAAGACATTCTTTTGCAAAGATTGACTTGAAAGAAAGCTGCGGTATTGAAAGGGTTTGTTTAAAGAATGTGTTTTAGAAGTCTTTGGTGCTTCCGTCGCTTTTTTCGCTGGTTTTTCTCATGGTCATTTCGCCGACAAGCTCCATTCATCCGAATAGTGAAAGTTTACGACGGAACGGCCCCATTCATGGAAGATAGGGGTAATTTAGAAACCGAAAAAGAAAAGGGGGGCGGGGGGACAGTAACGACCGGCTCTGTGTCATTTGTTTGGAAGAAGTTTAGAGACTTAAGGTGGGAGGGGGAGGAATCAGCTCCCTCATCAATGGCGGGTTCAAAGTTAATTTTGTCGAGCGAGCAACCTAGAGAGGGGAGGGGGGGGGTGTGTGTGTTAGCAGATCGCGTCAATTGATTTTCACTTGATTAAACTTCGGTGAAATAAACTTGACGTTACGCCCGACGGCGCGGGCGACGCGACGCGGTGTCACATTCATTCGCTACCTTTCGAAATGCACCGATTCACTACTTATTTTACTCTACACAATTGAGGCGGTAGCTGGAATAAGGGCCCATAAGCAAAAATTAAGTTTCGAGAAAAACAGCTTTGAAGTTTTCATTACCAATGTAAATGATCGAATACTCACTGTCTTCAAATTGCTCTCCTGCCCTCAAAACTTCATATTTTTTCACGAAATTTTGAGGATGACCATTTGAGGGTACGACAAATTGAATTACTTACGTGTTCTCCGTAAAAAGGGCCCATGCGCCTATGGGCCCTTATTCAAGCTACCGCCTCAATTCTGCTCTTCCTTTCAGTTGCTTCCTCCACTGTGCTGCCGTTTTTCATATAAATATCCAATTTTTCGCGTTTGATTTACTGTGAAAGTTGATAATGGGTCTGTTGCAAACTTTTGCAACGGCGCTATAGAGTGATCCATCTCTTGTAAAATCGCGTGAAAAGTCCATTGGTGGCAGCAGAAAGTCAAAAAATGCAATATAACAAACTCACCAGAGGCATTTAACTGAAATCCAAGATGACGGTAAAATATCGAGCAACCTGTATGCAAGCACCATGAACATCCAAGATGGCCAACCTCACAACATCGATCACAAACAAACTCATAACCTCCGATCCTGCGTGAGGTTGTTAACGTTGGCCATCATGGATGTTCACGGTGCGTGCACGCAGGGTGCTCGATATTTTACCGCCATCTTGGGTTTCAGTTAAACGCCTCTTGTGAGTTTAATACTGCAATTTATGACTTTCTGATACCACCATTGGACTTTTCACGTGATTTCATACTTAAGATTAAACACTCTATATCGCTGTAGCAAAAGTTTGCAACAGACCTATTGGTCTGTCGTAAACTTAAACTACAGCGTTGTAGAGGGTCGACTCCTTTGTAAAAGCTTTTGAAAAAACGTTGAGAGCATCAGAAATTTCCAACTCTCTCTCACAATCACTAACTCAATAAGTGCATTTGACAAAATTACAATTTGACGATCAAATGAGTGGGCTACAATGGGGGCGTCGGGAGCCCCCCCCCCCCCGCTGATTGCAGAGTTCTCTTCGATGAATCACTTTTTTCAGCCTTGAGAGCTGCTTTTAGATGCGGCTCCCCACTGGGGTAGCCAGGAATTTTTCTAGGGGGGGGGAGGGGGTCCGAGATCCGAAAATTGTCAAGGGGGGGGTCCAAAGATACTAATTTGGTTAAATTTGTCTGAAAACGCAAAAAATAACATTTTTATGGGACAAATGCTGGTGTCGGGGGGGGGGTCCAGCCCCCCTGGACAACCCCCCCTGGCTACGCCCCTGCGACTCCCCTATCGTAACCAGCTCATTCGTCCGCCATTTTTTTTTATTTTTTGAAGCGCATTTATTGATTTTGTGAGTGGATTTTGGAACTCAACGTTTTTTCAAGCTATTTTGCATGTCTAGGAATCAACCCTCCATATTGCTTGTAGCGGAAGTTTGCAACAGACCCATTCATAGGAAAATCTAGCAACATCGCAATCCTCGCAGTCACGCATTATCGTTTATTTAATTACCCGCTCGCAAAAAAACAGCGCGGGAAAGGCTCGAAAGCTCGCTTAATCGGCTGCAGAACTTTATTTTAAATTGTTTCGCTTCAGTAAACCGATATGCGAAAACCCGAAATCGTTAGTTTGAACTTCTGTGTGTCGATGATGCTTAAGATCCGAGAGGATGCCTCTATTTTGACTCATAAAAAGTCTGCCGAATGAATGAATGGGAGAATCAAGTAGAGTTCTCTATAGTCATGACTCGAGGGTCAAATCAAGACTAAACGATTGCTTATGCAACTCTCAACACCACCGACTAAATAGTATAGATCGGTTGCCAACGCACAGTAGAACTGGGAGCAGTATGTTTTTGAACATGATCGTGGATGATAAAAATAAAAGAAATGAAACAAAACTGTGCTGTGCATTTCGATTTTCTTATTATTATGTTTTTTATGAGAAGAATGCCACAAAGCTTTTCAGTCCTTACACGGAGAAAAATCTTCTACCAAAAATATGGCCAGAATGCTATTAAAAAGTTTCGTAGAGAAATTTTGGACTGTTTTCAGAAGAATTGTGGTATTTTTCAGTAGAACCCCTCAGATCAAAAGTCCCCCTTCCCCACTTCTAGTCAAAAGTGCCAAATTAGCCTTGTCCTGAATGTCAGAACACAATAAAAATACTAGAATTCTCCTAAAAACTGCCAGAATTTCTTTTCAGGAACTTTTTAGTTAAATGACGCTTCCAATCTGTAAAGGAACATATTTCTTCAGGTAGTGTTATCATCTAAAGTAAAGTTTAAAGAATAAGGATACTATCGCTGCATTTTGAGCAAAATGAAAGAGTGAAAATGAAAAAAAGAGGCATTCCAATAAAGAGGAAAGAAAACAACCTTTAATTTTCATTCTCTTACGCCTTTGCTTTCCGCATATTCTTTATATATTTCCTCCGGTGATGGTACGAAGTGCCGAAAGGCCTTAGGAATATTTTTAATCTTGTGATAAACAAAATGTCTCAAAATCCGCTGCATAGCGGCTACAATTTTATTTCATTTATTTTTATCAACATACAATGCTGCTTACTGCACCAACATAATTGAGTAGCAGTGGTGAGGCGTGCTATTTGGCAACAATGTATTTTCTCCATTTAAATTCACGCAAAAAATCGAACGCTTTGGTCATCGGCGATGACCAGGCATTTCGACCTTTCTAATGTGTTTAAATGGGAAAAAGGAACGTTGCCAAATCGCACGCCTCGCCACTGTTGAGTAGTCATTGATGCCGACTTAAGTCTTCATTCTTTTCTTTTCTGATTCTTCAAAACTGACTCTATCTTTCAATCTTGTTTGCTTTTTAAATGTTTCCTGTGCGTTCGGCTGGAACAAACAATTGCTGTAAAAGTCATTTCGTCTCCCGACAACTCTTGCGAAACGTGCCGCCCTTAGTAAGTCTCCAAGGAGCCGAACAATTTGCTGTTGTGACGTTAATTGAAACGAGGTAGCTGAAATCAGAACCAATCACACCTCGAACCAATTTGACATCACACCCTAACTTTAATTGAAAACAGCCGAATTTTCTGCGAGGTATATATCCCCTCAAAGCCAATCCAACGCCATCTGTCCTATTGTTTAGTGTGTACACCATTATTGCGCGTCTTGGGATCAACTATCTCCCTCTCTCTCTCTCTCTCTCCCTTACTATCTCACTCTCTTTTCTCTTTTAAAACACCACGCCGCATCCAACGGTGACTCCTCCCGTCGAATCTGAAATCCGTCCATCAATCAGTGAGCTGTTTTCCACCGTGTCAGTTCGCCCGTTACCGTAGCCTGAAATTGATATTTATCTCTTTTGCCCTTTCAATCACATGTGTAAGAAAAGGATGGTATGAGGAGCTATATCATTATATCAAGCTGCTTCAGTTCCTATATCTGTCCTTTTCTAATATTTTCGTTCGAACGGGCGAAGGGAGAGAAAGAAATATTCCTGGATACGCGGCTATGGGCTCAACTAGAGTCCCTATGTATGAAAGAGTCTCGCCATACGAGGTTCCATCTCTGATTGGCTGCTGAAAATTGAAGAAAAAGAAGGGGTCTATGAAGTCTGGAGGTGCGCCTCTTGTTTACATCTTCATGGAACCATCTTCCCAGCCACCCAGCTTTGAGGAAACTTTCGGCATTTATAGCATGTACTGATGAAATTTGTTATTGAAATTGATAAAAGAATGCTCGGAACAGAATAACATTCACGCAATACTCTTCACTGTACATTAAAAAAGGTAGTGAAGAAAGCGGTAATTGAAGGTTAGGTTGACCTTACAAAGATTACTTACACACGAATCCATGTATAAGTAATCTTTGCTGGGAAGATCGTTGGATAAAAATGTAAACAAGAGGCGCGCCTGCAGGCTCCTCAGACTTCCTCTTCTTCTTCACTTCTGTTCACGTGTCTTGACTCTTTCATATATAGGATATAGGGACTCTAGGCTCAACTCCTCCGTGTAACCGAGGGACTCCACAGACCTCACCAGTGACGAGCGGTAAAATTAAAATCCAGAAATCTGTTAGACTCAGTTCCCTTCTTTTTTTAAAATTGCGAAATCAGTATCCGATCGGTCCTTTTTGAATCTCCCACTTCTCACTGAAATAGTCTATACTCCCCGTAACGATGTTTCGAATTTCGTTCGCTGTCCGTCGCGCTGTACAGTGTTGTCGCAGATGTATGACTGCGCAGGCAATGTATTTTCCACTGAAATCAACGTAAAACGTAAGAATTTCAACAGTAGCCGTACCGTGGAATTTCGCAAGGTTGCAGTTCGTCTATTTAAACCCATAAAAAGATCGATCAACTGGGTGTTCGGTGAACACCTTCGCATTCGACCTTTTACATGGGTTTAAATGGACAAATTACCACGTTGCCAATGGGTCTGTTGCAAACTTTTGCTACAACGGTTAAGAGTGTTTAATCCAATGTAAAATCGTCTGAAAAGTCTATTGGTGGCATCAGAAAGTCATAAAATGCAATAGATAAACTCACAAGAGGCGTTTAATGAAATCCAAGACGGCGGAGAAATATCGAGCAATTTGTATGCCATGCACCACAAAAATCCAAGGATAGCCAACCCCACAGTATATATCGATCACAACCAATCACAACGTAAACAAACACATAACCACTACCTCCAGTGAGGTTGTCAAAGTTGGCCATCCTTGGATGTTCGTGGTGCATGCATACAAATTGCTCGATATTTCTCCGCCATCTTGGATTTAGTTAAACGCCTCTTGTGAGTTTATTATTGCATTTTATGACTCTCTGATGCCACCAATGGACCTCTCAGGCGATTTTACATTAGATTAAACTCTCTTAATCGTTGTAGCAAAAGTTGGCAACAGACCCATTTCCACGCTACTCCACTGGATTTCAACCCCAAATTCGGCAACGTTTCAGTTTGTCTATTTAAACCTATGAAAAAGATCGATCAACTGGGTGTTCGGTGGACACCTTCGCATTCAACCTTTTACACGAGTTTAAATGGACAAATTACCACGTTGCCAATTTGCACGCAATTCGCCACTGGATTTCAACCCCAAATTTGGCAGCGCTGGCCGCTGCCGTGTTCTTGGCCGGGATTTGAAGTATGAAGAGCCCGATGGAATAACTTTCACTCGGTTATGCGGTCACAGGTTTCGCATAGCCATACAGTGAGACGCGCGCCACCGCGGTCACCGTACCTCAGTCCGCAAGGAGCGCACACCCTTCCCGCGCGACTCGACGCGACGCGACGATGGCGACGCTGCGCTGCGTTTTGCATCGCGCGCCGCCACGAGCGACGCGTCAATATCTGTCGAACGGAGGAGAGCGAACG
Source organism: Trialeurodes vaporariorum (assembly GCA_011764245.1). Taxonomy (NCBI): domain Eukaryota; kingdom Metazoa; phylum Arthropoda; class Insecta; order Hemiptera; family Aleyrodidae; genus Trialeurodes; species Trialeurodes vaporariorum. The sequence continues at coordinate 60,571,363 of VMOF01000001.1, forward strand.
CCCGCACGCCACGCTCGCTGTCCGCTGAGAGATGCTAAAAGACGCTGAAAGAGAGAGAGAGAGAGAGAGAGAGAGAGAGAGAGAGAGAGAGAGAGAGAGAGAGAGAGAGAGAGAGAGAGAGAGAGAGAGAGAGAGAGAGAGAGAGAGAGAGAGAGAGAGAGAGAGAGAGAGAGAGAGAGAGAGAGAGGGAGAGGGAGAGGGAGAGGGAGAGGGAGAGGGAGAGGGAGAGGGAGAGAGGGAGGGGGGAGGGGAAGAGAGAGAGGGGGGAGAGAGAGAGGAGAGAGAGAGAGAGAGAGAGAGAGAGAGAGAGAGAGAGAGAGAGAGAGAGAGAGAGAGAGAGAGAGAGAGACAGACAGAGACAGAGAGAGAGCGAGTGGGGGAGGGGGAGGAGAACATGGATTTGAATGTGATCCAGGGTCAGGGCCGCAGCCCGCAATACCGCTTCTTGTAACCCCCCACCCCTCTCGCCGAATCTCATTTTTTTTCTTCTCCCTCGATCTCTCGTGTTTTATAAACTTTTCGATGCTGAATAATTAGCCGATCTTCCTCGCGTGCGCGCATCACACCGCGGCATCGGCAGATTCATCCTCTATCGTAGACGAGCGTTTCGCATGGTTGCCGGTTGACACGAAATCGGTTAACCTCACCGATCACCATCCTCCCGAGCCGGTTTTCATGGACAAACCGTGAGCGCCCCCACCTCTTGATGGGTATCACCGTCAGATTTTCCGATTTTCGTTTCCAGGATACACGAGTATCCTAGATGCTGTACGGCCTATACTTTTTTTTTTTTTTTTTTTTTTTTTTTTTTTTTTTTTTTTTTTTTCCCCATATGATGTTATGAACTGTTGCGAACTTTAGGTGCAGGTGTAGAGAGGGTTTATTTTGGTGTAAAATCACTTAAAAATACCTCCGTTGGATGAAAGTAGAGTCCCTATATGTAGAGAGTTAAGACAAGAGGGTAGTCAACTTCTAATCGGTCGATGAGTTTTAGGCTCTACGGATGCCGCCATTGGATGCGATTTTGCACTTTTGTTTACAATCGCAGTTGTTTACCAACGGTATTTTGCGGATAAAGAGTTAATTTTCGGCGAATCTGTTAATTTTAATCATGATAGAATGTCTGAAAATCCCAAATGAATCTTTCAAAGCGTAAATTGATGTCGACCCATAAAAGCATTAAAAGATGACATCGTTAGAAACTCAGCGGCACTGTAATCTTTGCAGTAGACGAAAACACAAGAACGGCCCTCAGAATGTAAACAAATGTGCAAAATCGCATCCAATGGCGGCGCCCATGGTTTCACTTGTCTTAACTCTCTACATATAGGGACTCTAGATGAAAGTATTTGACCATCATTGACTCCCGAAAACTCAGTGAATGATCCTTTGAGCAAACTTCCAATATGGCGGAAAATGAGTGAGTTGTCAATGGGGGAGTCCTAACTAATCTCAGTCTTCTATATGCTAAGAAAACCACAGAGGATGCTGCAATTAGACAGGACTCCCCCATTCCCCATTGTAACTCGTTGCTCATTTTATCGCCGTCTAACAATTTTGATTAACGTACTTTATTTTTGAAAGACAATTTTTGAACTTCCTTATGCTCCCAACGGTGCTATTTTTATGTGGATTAACGCCTGAGCAACTGACGTGTTGTGTTCCATAAGTATTCTCAACGCTCGAAGTTGCAGGGGGTCTCTCAGATAGGCCTGTGCGATCGATCGAACATACGATCGATCGAAACGAAATTTTTCGATCGATCGGAATTTTCGGAAGTTCCGAGCGATCGAAAAAAATCGGAACTACAACCGATCGAAATTTTTTGAAATTCCCATCGATCGAAAGTTTTCGAAATTCCGATCGATCGAAATTTTTCGAAATTTCGATCGATCGAAAAATGTTGACACTACGAGCGATCGAAATTCGCCAAAAAACCGAGATCGAAATTATCCGAAATTTCGATCGATCGATAATTTTCGAAACTTCGACCGATCGAAAAAAATTGTACTTTCGATCGACCGAAATTTTCCGAAGTTTCGATCGACCGAAATTTTCCGATGTTTCGTTCGATCGAAAAATTTCGGAATTTCGATCGATCGAAATTTTCCGTGGTTTCGATCGATCGAAATGTGGGAAAATTACGTCCGATCGGAATTTGACGATCGATCGAAAAATTTCAGAATTCCGATCGATCGAAATTTTCAGAAGTCTCGATCGATCGGAAAAAGTCAAAATTTCGATCGATCGAAATACTCGGAGGATACGTGGGTATTCGGGAAATGGAATTCGAATGTTTACCTCTACGGCTTCTTCCTCTCCTCACAAACGAGTAGTGAGTGACCGAACCTTCTTCTCGTCTCCCTCCTCCCCCCCCGCCCCATTCGTTCCGCCTCTTCTTTCTCTCTCTCTCTCTCTTTTCTCTTTTCCTCTCTCTCTCTCTCTCTCTCTCTCTCTCTCTCTCTTCTCTCTCTCTCTCTCTCTCTTAGCCTAGGTCACATTTTTTCTCTGTTTATGAAACAATAATCAGTAATAAAAAATATTGAATGAATAAGAATGGAGCTATGAGACTCAAAAATAGAGGTGAGTGAGTGAGTGAGTGTGGAGATAGAGAGAGAGGGGGGGGGGGAGAGAGAGAGAGAGAGAGAGAGAAAGAGAGAGAGAGAGAGAGAGAGAGAGAGAAAAGGGGAGAGAGAGAGAGGGGAGAGAGAGAGAGAGGGGGAGAGGGGAGAGAGGGGTGCGACAGAGTGCGACAGAGTGAAATAATTACAAAAAGGATCGGTAACTCGTTTGTGAAGAGAGGAAGTAGAGGTAAACATTCGAATTCCATTCCCCGAATACCCATGCAGTGTTGTGCAGTGTCCTTGCGTATGAACTCCGCTGTCCACTTACAACGGGGCGGTTGCACACTTTTTTTTAAAAGCGTTTCATCACTCGATTTTGTTGTAAAAACCTCAAAAAATAACGATGGGAGCACTTTTAACTTCCGAAATCCACTCCTAAACTCAATAAACGCTTTCATTTGCGCGAGTGTAATGGTGGCATAGGGCAGTAATAATGGGAGATTCCCATCTTAATTTCGTCACTCTCTCTATGCTAAGAAAGATGATTCACAGATTTAGTCATCAGAGTAGTGATCCTCATCCGATGAATGGTACCGTGACGTCCGTGACACCCGTGTCAAATGAAAGTCGTCTCTTATTTGTCACTTCTTGACGGATTTATAGTATTCTCAGATGGGAATCTCCCATTATGACTGCCCTAAGCCAACTTTACGCTCGCGCAAATAAAAGCGTGTTTATTGAGTTTAGGAGTGGATTTCGAAATTTTTTAGTGCTGCCATCGTTGTTTTTGGAGGTTTTTCTACCAGAATCTGCTATTAAATCGCTTTTAGCGAAAGTGTTCAAAATTCCCATGATAGAGTCAAATCAAGTACTGAATCAACTCGAAACTTTGAACTTAATTATCTCGAAAATGAGCAAATGAAGCGATGGCGCGACCGTTAGGCAGGGAGTTATTAGCGGAATAGCCCCTGCGTTGATTTTTTTTTTTTTTTTTTTTTTTTTTTTTTTTTTTTTTTTAAGCAATGACTCATCACATGACAATAATGGGGGGGGGGACGTAGGACTTGGACGAATGAAATAAGTGAGATTTGCTCATCCCCTTTTCATGGGCAAATTAATGCTCCTTTGAATTTCCTACGATTCCATTCTATCGATGGTTCATATGTTTTGTTCATTGGGAGCCGACGAAGTGTAATTTACTAATTAAAATTTTTGGAAGTTTGCATTTTGCCGTTCAAGTGGGCCGACGACGACGCGACGGTCGTGGGGCTCATAATCAGTCTACATCCGCAGTGATCCCAATTCTCTTGCCTGCGGAGGGCGAGTCCTCAGGGTTTTTTACCCCCGGGAGTGCATTTTTCCGAGTTACCTGCTTTTCTCCAAGTTGTAAGATTCTTTCACATGACCACCCACCATGCCTTTTATTTGTCGAATATGTTCACATTTTTTCCTCACAAAGGAAAGTCACACACCCTCTTTTCCCTATCTCCTGTCTCCTCTTCAATGAGTTCAATATCTTTCTATTTCCTTATTTACTGCTTTTTTTTTCCCGTTCATCCTTATTCACACAAGTTTTCCCAGTTGTTTTCGTGGTCGAGAGGGGCTGCCGGCTGAGTAGTGTGTGAAATATATTTGACTGCCGGTTTGACACGAGAATCCACAGTACTTACCTGCAGCTCTCGGCTTTTCTCGCACCCTCTTTCCCCCCACCCCGACCCACTCATCGCGTCGAGTCGTTCCTTTCGTAGGTGCTGCATAGTCTTACAATTAGCTCTTATTTAAGAAATTCTTACGCATTCGTTTTCACCAAAAAAAGAATAGAATGCTATTTTTGTTTTTTTGAAGGTGTAAGGGTAAGCCGAGAGCATTTTCTGACACTGGATTCTCGAGCCAGACACTGCATAGGCAGACGATTTTGGGTCTGTCAGTACTCGGCTTTGGCTCTATCAGAGGTGCCCACGTAATAGAAATCATACGAGCAACTCGTATACTTCGAAATTGGGGGGGGGGGGGGGGGGGGATTTTTTTTCCCCCCTTTTTTAGAAAATCAGTATTTTCGCTTACCAATGAATGTTTTCTAATCACTAGCTTTTACAAATACTCAGTTTCTATTTCCCTTTTTTTTTTATCTATACTCCACCCCCTTAATCCTCCTTCCCTTTTTACAATCCCCCCCAAGTCCATCTTTTCTATCCACATCCCCACCCAAAAAACTTCCCCCCCCCAAAAACCTCTTCCCCCTCTATCGACCCCCCCCCCCCAAACAATTTCCTTCCAGAAATGCAGAGTTGAGCAAAAAATTATTCGGAGATTATTCGGTGATGTCAGGCAACGCCGAGTCAATCGAATTATTCGACGAATATTTTACAATTGACCTATACCTTCCGTGTGTTTCCCTTTCCTCAGCTCAGGTAGCAAACCCAGTTTTCAGTGTTGCCGGAGTCATTTCATTTATTTCTGATTATTCGGTTGCCCAACTCTGCAGAAATGTATACCCCTCCCCATTTCGATTTAAAAAGCCCCAAAAACGAATTCTGATAGGTCAAATTTTCAAAAATTTCCATGGGTGAACAATTAGAAGTTCATTCTTTCATTCAATCATCTATGGAGACTCCAAAATGGTTTTCTAAAAAGTCAAAATCCCCAAAAAATTTTTCCCGGGGAAAAAAAATTTTCCCCCAAACCCCCCTTCTCTGTCAGGGTACTCCATGCTCCCAAAAAACCCCCCCTCCTTTAAATATCCTCCAAAACGTATTATAGAGGGTCAAAATTTTTAAAAAAAAAAAACCGGGGGGGAAAGGGCCCCCCAACTCCCCATTCTACTTGGGGGGTTCACCTCGAACCTTCCCGGGGGGGAGGGGGAATCCTCGTGATTAGGTGGGTAGCTCGTACGGTACCGGGGGTTGGGGGGGGGGGGGGGGGGGTTTGGGGACCCCTGGGCTCTAATGACACCAAAAAGTAAAAACGCTAACCTCAATAAAATTGCGAACAGAGCTCGCGACCTGATCAAACGATCGAATTGGGCTGTGACATGACGGCTTTGGCTCAGCATCATTTGGAGAATCACAGTGTGTATCGGGTGTCCCAGACCACCCGTCTAGATACTTTTTCTCGAAAACGGCTGGGAGTTGAGATCTGAAACAAAAAAATTTAGATAGGGAAATTTACCCCAAAGAATCCAATGAAAATATTTCAATGCCCCCCCAGGCCCCCCCGGGGGGGGTTTTGGGGGGGGTTTGAAAAAACATTTTCCATTTTTTGGGGGAAAAAAGCCTATGAAAAGGGACCAAAATAAGTTCAGATTCTGAAAGAACAGCTTATTGCCGACATTTTTTGGGCCTATAAATTTTTCCAGAAAACCCCAAAATTTTTGGGGGTTTTGGGCCCTTTTTGGGGGGAAATTTTTAATCAGCCACTGTGACCACATCATTTAATATTTTTCAAAAAACTAAAAACCATCTGAAAGAAGACATCAAGACCTTTCGATTGATGTGCCACATAATACCTAAATTTGAAAAATTAAGGCCCCACGTAGAATCCAAAATTTTTGGGCCTTTGGGCCCCCCCCCGTAAAAAAAATCAAATGGCAAGGTATAGATTGTGATACATCGATCAAAAGCCCGCAAAAAGTAGAATAAGATGGCGCAATCCAAAATCGTCTACAATCATTATTTTCAAAATGGCGGCCATTTGAAAATTATGGGGGCTCAAAAGTAAGTCCTAGGAAGAGAGCCTAAGGTTGAACGATACATGGCTTGAAAGGCCTTAAAAAATGCAAACAAATGGTACAAACCGCAAATCAATCCGCCTTTTCAATCAAAAGTTATGACCGATTGAAACTTAAAGTGCTCAATAAGGCCTATTTACGGCTGCTTAAATTTCAATTGGTCATAACTTTTGATTGAAAAGGCGGATTGATTTGCGGTTTGTACCATTTGTTTGCATTTTTTAAGGCCTTTCAAGCCATGTATCGTTCAACCTTAGGCTCTCTTCCTAGGACTTACTTTTGAGCACCCATAATTTTCAAATGGCCGCCATTTTGAAAATAATGATTGTAGACGATTTTGGATTGCGCCATCTTATTCTACTTTTTGCGGGCTTTTGATCGATGTATCACAATCTATACCTTGCCATTTGACTTTTTTTACGTGGGGGGGCCCAAAGGCCCACAAATTTTGGATTCTACGTGGGGGCCTTAATTTTTCAAATTTAGGTATTATGTGGCACATCAATCGAAAGGTCTTGATGTCTTCTTTCAGATGGTTTTTAGTTTTTGAAAAATATTAAATGATGTGGTCACAGTGGCTGATTAAAAATTTGCCCCCAAAGGGCCCATAACCCCAAAATTTGGGGTTTTCTGGAAAAATTTATAGGACCAAAAATGTCGGCAATAAGCTGTTCTTTCAGAATCTGAACTTATTTTGGTACCTTTCATAGGCTTTTTTCCGCCAAAAATGGAAAAATGTGTTTCGAACCCCCCCCCCCCCCAAAACCCCCCTGGGGGGCCTCGGGGGGCATTGAAAATATTTTCATTGGATTCTTTGGGGTCAATTCCCTATCTGACTTTTTTTGTTTCAGATCTCAACTCCCAGCCGTTTTCGAGAAAAAGTATCTAGACGGGTGGTCTGGGACACCCGGTATATAAAGGAATCAAATACCTATGCATCGGGTACGGGAACCATTTCGGCATTTCCTTTCAGAAGAAATCTAGAAAGTGATCCTTCAATCAGATGATTAATCATTAGATGGATTGATATCGTCAAAGTAAGCATATGATGCGAAAAAAGTGAGTTATACTCTGTTCTCGATAAGAAAGCGGGTGAGAATTCAGGTAGTAACGCACTATTTAGCAACAGTGCGGCTTTGCTGGCTACTCCAACCCTTCGCAGTGGCCGTTGTTCTCCCAAACTCTCTCTTGGCACGGAGGATTTTCAAGAACCGACAGACTCTAAAATTTACACCCGTCCAGTAAAAATTTCAAACGGTCAGTTTTTCGAAAGAAACGGACGAAATTTTCTCCCTAAAGAACCAAAACTCGGCAAAAATAGTCGAGTTTGAATGACTCTCAGAAATTCGTATTTTTCAGCCCGAATTAAAGTCAGGATATTTCGTCTACTATCGAATTCACGAGAGTCATCAATATGCAAACTCGACTATTTTTGTCGAGTTCTGGCCCTTTAGTGCGAAAATTCCGTCCGTTTTTTCGTATTTTGACCGTTCGCAATTTTTACTGGACGTGTGTAAATGTTTGAGTCTGTCGGTTCTTGGAAATCCTCCGTGCCAAGAGAGAAGTCGGAAGAACAACGTCCACTGCGAAGGGTTGGAGTAGCCGGTATAGCCGCACTGTTGCTAAATAGTGCATTTGAATTCTCACCCGCCTTCTTATCGTGAACAGAGTATAGCAGTATAACTGGGGAGTTCATATACTCGGAAGCGAGACGAATGACACTGGGTATTCGGGGGAGGGAATTCGAATGTTTACCTCCATTTCCTCTCCTCACAAACGCTTGATCGAACCATTTTCTCGTCTCCCTCCTCCCTCCCCCACCCTGTACCTTCCGACTCTTTCTATCTTTAGATCACATTCTTTCTCTATTATTTAGAAAGTAACGAAGTGATACAATAATAAGGAATAATGACTATTGAATGGATAAGCACGAGTGAAATGATGAATGTTTGCGGCGTCCAAAAGAAGAAGCAACAGGACTCGTAAACAGATGAGGTGTGTAAATGAGTGAGCGTGAGAGGCAGCGTGTGTGTGACTGATTGTGAGTGAAATAAAATAATAGGGAAGGAATGTGACCTAAAGAGAGAAAGAGTCGGAAGGTATAGGGCGGGGAAAGTAGGAGGGAGACGAGAAAATGGTTCAGTCAAATGTTTGTGAGGAGAGGAAATAGAGGTAAACATTCGAATTCCCTCCCCCGAATACCCAGTGTCGTTCGTGTTCGTCTCGCTTCCTTCAAAATTATGGAAAAATTTGATTATGATTTGAATGTAGGCTATTTTCTCGAAAAAACGGTCCAAATCCATAATTTCGGCTCCGAAGCAGTCCGCAGAGGGTAGAATGGCGCAAATTGGAGGTCAATAACGCCCTTCACAACAACGATGACATTTGGAGACTGACCTCCTCCCTCAAAAAAAACAACTTTAAAAAAAAATGTATAAAAAATAGAAGATTGGCGCAAACCGCAATTGATGCGTCAACTTCAAAGATCGATCGGAGGGGGGGGGGGGTTACATCTGTCAAATCAGCTGTATACAATTTTCAAGCTATTGTAGGTGTATCAAATAATATTAGTAATTTTTACGTGTTTGATGTTATGAACAAAGTGACAACAGATGATAATGTTAGTAAGGCAAATGTATACATGTATACTATTCCTTGCAAAAAATTAGTCAAAGTTACAAAATAAATTAGTAATAAAGTTCGTCAACTATTACTCCTTCGATTAACATTTCATGTTCTTTTTTTTTATCGTGAAAGGACTATTTTGAATTCCAAGGGGGGGGGGGCTCTCATGCTGTCATTTACTCCAAAAAATAGCTGAAATGATCATTTTGGTTTTGTAATTTTTTATTTTCTGCGTCAACAAATGCAAAAATTAAAATCAGCGTGACCTAGATGATCAAGTGAAACTATAAAGTAGATTTTAAAATTTATCAATGACTGTTTCAAGGAATATTTTCAGTTCAATGCTTCGGAAAAATTATGAAATTCTTCATCCGGTCAATAAGAGAGACATCAGTCAACAATGATGATATAGCGCAATCGTCTTGTTCCAACCCTATAATTACTGTTTAAAATTTTGTTACGCCCGCCCGCCTATTAAATGTAACATAGAAAGTTCTTAAGGAGTCGCAGTTGTGCCCCTCGCACCACGAGAGTAAGGCGGGGGGGGGGGGGGGGGGGTTATCTACATCAATGTGCAATGATGGTCCAACATAGCTCGTAGGATTTTTTGGGCCGAAAGCCTAAAATCAAATTACGCCCCTGCTTCATTGGGCTAAAAGAAAAATATAAGTTTCGAAATTACTTCCGCAGGTGATTATGAGCAATTGTATCGTAATGCCATCCAGTCAATGATCGAGTATACGTGTTATTCTTACGGATTGTGTTATTCCGATATAAACCCTTTCATCTCTGCGGAAATTAGCTCAAACTAACGAAAAATTTGACACAAGTAAACAACGAAGAAACCATATCGAGCCGCGGAACCCGTGCCGTGCCCCTATATGAATGTGTGTGAGTGTGTGTGGTCGTGAAAGGCCACACTCGACCTTCGAATCTTTCGGGTGTCCTTCCCCATATTCACGGAAACAAAGCTACTCAATACTTCCCCCCTCTCTCACTCCCACTTCTCACTTCTTTAATTCGATCTTGCTTGCCTCGCTTTCACACATACCCCTCAAACGCCCAGCTTGCCATGCACGACTTTCTCGTTTACAAAATGAACCCAATAAACCATAACATCAACAGAGGGCTGAACAAAAACCGATGCTATTCAAACGCTCGAAATTGTTCGATCGTTCGATCGAATGAACATTCGAAACATTTCGATCGATCGAGGTTTCGAAATATTTCGATCGATCGAGGTTTCGAAATATTTCGATCGATCGAGGTTTCGAAATATTTCGATCGATCGAAGTGCCAGATAATTCCGATCGACCGAAATTTTTCGATCGCTCGGAATATTGACAAATTTCGATCGCTCGGAACTACAAAAATTTTCGATCGATCGAAGTTTCGAAAAATTTCGATCGATCGGAATAATAAAAAATTTCGATCGATCGAAGTTCCGAAAAATTTCGATCGATCGAAAAATTTCGTTCGATCGAATTTTCGACATTTTTCGATCGATCGAAATGCCAGAAAATTTCGATCGATCGAAGATTTTCGATCGATCGAACTTTCAGAATTTTTCGATCGATCGAAGTTTCGTAAAATTTCGGTCGATCGAAGCTTCCGAATCTCTCGATCGATCGGACGATTTCGATCGATCGAAGGTCCAAAACTTCGAAATTTTCGAAAAATTTCGTTTCGATCGTACGACCGATCGATCGAAATCGATCGAAATTTCGATCGAAGGCACAGGCCTACTCTCAGACATAGGTCGTGTTATCAGTTGCGAGGCGTACAATTTGGCAACGTCTCTTTGTTCCCCTTTAAACACATTAGAAAGGTCGAAACATCTGGTCATCGCCGATGACCGAAGCATTCGATTCTTTCAGTGAGTTTAAATGGAGAAAGTACATAGTTGTCAAATTTCACGCCTCGCTACTGCGTGTTATTGTGAAGGAATTCCATAGATACTCGAGCGGTCAGTCTTGTATTATCACTTTTGCTTTTGTTAATGCAGTTTTTAAGCACTTTGTCGTTGGAGCGAAAAATTAAAATTGGGACAGCTCATCAAAAAATCTTGTGGCCGAATTCCAGAGTTATCTTTTTCGAATGGAAACTTTGGTTGTTGTCCAAGTCGTTAACTTTATTCACGATAATTACTTATTATGATGCACCCAAATGTTCAATTGAGCCTCTAGTAGCCTGAAGAGACCTCAAACGGCAAGTGCTTCAAAAAAACTGCACGTTTTTTCCACATATCATCTGCGTTCTCTTGCATGCAAATGCGCTTTCAATGGACGAATGCGCTCATGATTGCTCATTTCATAAATCTCCTTGCACTCAAGGACTCTCCTGTGGCTCCCATGTTTGCCTCTGGAAGAAGCTCCAGGGGGTAAAATGCTAATCACAGACGCGACTGCATTCTCTCAAATTTCAATTTAAACTAAATTACTTGTGATGCGTGAAGGTCAGCATGAAAATATTTTTCCGTTTGAAGGAAAGAAAAATCATTTTGAACCAAGTGCTTTTCATTACTTCAGGACAACTTATATAAATCTGAAGTCATCATAATGTCTTGCTATCCGGGCGTTTTCTGAGCAGTGAGCGTCCGGGGGGCAAAAGTCGATGAAGAAGAAGAAATTATGCGTTTCGTCGTGACTCCTCGGTACCTTGATAGGGACTCTGTGTATAATTACCTAGTCACGCATTTCAGCGCATCCCGCCATAATCGTGCCCACCAGACTCGGTTTTGCGTGATCGCTGTATCGATTCTCTCCAATTCAATTTTCTCGAGAGATTTTATTTCACTTAAATCCTGTTTCAGCTTTTTTTTTTTTTTTTTTTTTTTTTTTTTTTTTTTTTGTCGTGAAAATGCAAAACCTGTTACAAGCAAGGTCTCTCAAAATAAAATGAAAGTAAATTAGCGCTTAACGAGACAGGTGGCTGAACTTGGTTACGATCATATCAGTTACTTTGTTTCAATGGCGGCTCGTGCAGGCTGGCAACCTTGTTTTTTTCCCATCTAAACTTATGAAAAAGTATCGATATCTCGGGGATTCAATGATTTCCATGAAGATCGATTATTCTACGTACGTTTAAATGGAGAGAATACGGTGTTGCCTCATTGCAAGAGTCCTGTGGCGGCTCGTGATATTTGGCAACCATGCAAGTTTTCCATTTAAACGTAGGTAAAATAATCGATTCTTGCGGAGGCTGGCAGCCTCCGGGAGAATCGATTGTTTTACATTGGTTAAATAGGAGGAGGACACGGTTGCCAAATTTCACGAGCCGCCACTGCAAGAGTCGTCACTGCTTTGTATGATGGTTCAGAAATTACAAGCGCGTGTAATGGGCGGATTTTAAGAAGGCAGTTTTTGAATCGAGTAGATTTTGAAGATTCTTGGCGTGTCATCTCTCCCCCCCCCATTTTTTGATAAAATACATGATCGATTATGTTCCATATAGATGTTAGCGAAGGGGTGTAAAAGACTTTTTAACGAGCAAACCTGTTTTTTTATTAAGTAAATCGTATATAGCAATGCATTTTTAGCCGTACATGTTTCTAGCGGATAAGTGCAGCTCGTTTCAACATTGGAGGCGGAGCTCAATCGATCATTTTTGGAATTTTTCAAACGTCTGTTCTCACATTACATGATGGGAAGGGAATGAATGCAGTTGAATAGTTATTCAACACATTATTGTACGCTTATTTGTATTCATTGATGAACACTTTGAAATCAAAAAGTCAAAAACTTAGGCAACGTTTATTATTTGATCTGGAAGAACGAAAATTGGAAATTCGCCAAAGATTATCGGCGAGCTCCGGCTATCTTACCGAAAGAGGCTCTATCTGGCAACGTAGCATTTCGTCCGTTTGAACCCGTACGAAAGGTCGAATTTTGGTAGTCATTGTCGATCCCAAGATGGTTCGATATTTCTCAAGGGTTAAAATGAAAAAAAATTCAGCGTTGCCAGTCTGAACGCCTTGCCAGTAGCGCATCGAGAGTTTCTTCATTTCTCTCTTTTCTCCATTAAAGAACGTGTGTTAGACAAGGATGGACAAGGTGATAAAACCCCCTCTTTCTGTCCTTTTCCTACTTATGCATTCAAATGAGAAAAGAGAGAGATGGAAGAAATCCTGGTTGCGCCAGTGCGCCTTGCCACTGGATTTTCCAAAACTGTGGAGTCTCCGCGAGAGCTAAAATAAATCTGGTAGTCATGGGTGGATCCAGCAACTTGGAAACCATGAATTCATCCCATTTGAACATATGAGAAACAATCGATTCTTGAGGGGGCCATGGCCCTGTCACTGATCGATTGTTTTTCATACATTCAAATGGAAATAATACACAGTTGCCAGATTGCTGGATCCGCCCTTGCTGCACGGAAAAAAAAGATTAGTGAAAATAACCATACGGGTACCTGATTTTGGCACCTGCTAGATGTTATGGTAAACTTGACCAGAAGTATGGTACATTTACCGATACTTTTAGTAAATTCGACATGCAATCAGGTAACATCACCTAGTACCTAGTCAAAACACAGTATACTTCTGGTTAACATTACCATAACATCTAGCAGGTGCCAAAATCGGGTATCCGTATGGTTATTTTCACCGTAATTTTTTTTTCCGTGTGGTAGTCAATTAGCAGTGGATCTTTAGCTGACATCTCGTTGCAATAAATTGGCAACAACGCAGTTCCATTTTATACGTCACGTCACGTGACTCTTGACTCGCTCGCCTGGACCAGTACACGCAAACTTGAGCATTGCATAACGTCATACATTCATAACCTCTTAATGTATCTGCACTGTGTATTTAGTCGTGTATGTTTATTTATGTAGTCAAGAGAGATGAGTCTCGCCGCAAATCGAATGCGTGGGCACCCGTCTTTTCTCTTTCTTAAGGTCGAAGGTATTTGATCATTTAAAAAATTAAGTTTTTATTCTTAAAAACATCGATAGAGAGGCATGTTGAAGCAGAGCTGCCGTTTTGTGTGTATTCAATGGTATTTTTCAAATCGCACCGGATGAAAACATCGGTTAACCAAAAGATTATACACAGTATCGGTTATTGGTGGATACTGGTTGAATGTCAATCCTGTCGTTTAGCGTATTTTTATACTACATATATCTAAAATTCATGGGTGATTCGATTCGACCAGTGGAAGAGCTCTGGCACGGGTTTGCTGTAGGCAAACGGACTATAAATTATGATGTTTAATGCTGCAAAAATAATGTTGAGACCAATCAAAAAGTATTCAATTGACTCCTCGCTTAAGGACACGATGATCTTTCTGATGGACCATAGGACCAAGGTAGATTAAAGAAGGTATGAGCAACACTCGCTCGCGCCGCTCGCAGCCGCTTCAAAACTCGTTAGCCAATCAGAACGATTTCACCCAGTATACGTCACATTTCATGAAGCGGGAGGTTTGAAATGTATGTGTTAATTTTGTTAGTTAGGGATGTGTCGAACAAGAAATAGTAGAAGTTGTCAATTTTTAGATTTCTGTTTTCAGAGTTGATAAATTAAGAGTTAAAAGTTCAACAATGTCCCTTTACAATAAGGAATCATTCCTCTGTCCAACGCACTTTTGAACAGCGCGCCACTAGATTTCACCCACACGACGTCATTTTTTTTTTTTTTTTGCAAAAGTGCTAGCGCTTGAAGCGGCTGCGGGCGGCGAGAGCGAGTGTTGCACATATTATACCTTCTTTAATCTACCTTGCATAGGACCTGCACCCCTCTTGTATGTATGCATTCCGTGCGTTGGATTTAAACGTCTTGAAATTAGAAGGTCATAGTTACAGGCAAGTTTTGTTTTGATGAGAAGGAATGAAAATGGAAAATTCGCCAAAAATTATCGTTGAGCTCCGCCTGCAATTCTGAAACGAACTCTAACTTTCTTTGCGAGGATTAAGTTTTAGACGTATCTAATGGTCTTGTCGTTATTTGCGCAGTATATTTTAGAGTATATTTGATTGTCAAATTGCCTAAAGTAAAACCTCGCAAGAGCTCCATTTTCTAAAATATTGCGATAGTTCTGATGTTTTAAATATTTTATGCATGAAAAACAACTAATTTTTTATTTTCATTTCACCCCGCCCAGTGGCGTCGCGTGCCATCTGGCAACAATGCAACTGCTCCATTTAAACTCATTAAATATATCGAATTTTCATTGTGCACTGTGCACCCCCTGAATTCGACATTTTACATGTTAAATGGATAGAATACATTGTTGCCAAATTGCACGCGACGCCACTGCCCGCCGCCCTTACTTTCTTCACTCGGCATAGATCTCCGATCCATGGGTGGAATCAGGGCTGCCGTTTTGCGTATAATCAATGCTATTTTTCAATTCACCGATGATTCCACCGGTTGAGAAAAGATTACACAGTTCAGTTCAGTGCATGGCTGTAATAAACTAAAATACTCGCATCTGTAATCTTTTCTCAACCGGTGGAGTCGTCGATGACTTTAAAAAACTTGCGGATATTTTAATTAATCAACGGAGTTTCCATCGATTAAGGAAAGATTATATAGATCACAGTATTTTTGTGCATTACAGTCAGACACTAAACTGAACTGTGTAATCTTTTTTCAACCGGTGGAATCATCGGTGAATAGAAAAATAGCATTGATTATACGCAAAACGGCAGCCCTGGGTGGAATACAGGAATTTGTCTTTCTCTCTCTCCTCACGTCTGAACGCTCGTGTTAGAAAATGATCATCACGTGACTCCAGCCCCAACCTCCGTCCTTTTCTAACACACTTTTTCAAATTGAGAGAAAGAGAGAGAGAAGGGGGGAAGAGGGGAGAAGAGAGAGAGAGAGAGAGAGGAGGGGAGACAAATTCCTGTATCCACCCATGCATTGATTGAATAAATAATTCAACCGGTCCATTAGTTTTACTCCGCGAAATTTCTCAGACGAGCATTTTGAAGAGGTCTGAAAATTTATCTGAAGAGCAAAGCTTTATTGTCGGTCGTATAGATCTAACAATACCCACGAGCCTCGCTGCTGCGGCTATTATTGTATCCGCCGTCTAATTATTTCGGAATTTACTCGATGTCATAATGATCTTTTATAATGCTCAATTACCGAAATTTAATTCGTCGAAATGAGTTAAGGAATACCTCCTCAGATGCGCGGGAGCTGAACTTCTTTCTCTCTCGCTTCTCTTTTTCTCTCGAATCTCCGCGCTCTCTTAATTGCTTGCCCGAGTTTCGACCCGTCCACCGCAGTGTTGCCAGATCGAGGGTAAAAATCCGTATGGTCCCCATTTAAGTCAATGTAAAGCGTACGGCTTTTTCACCGCAATCTGGCAACACTGGTCCACCGCCTTGCAAGTCACCGTAGCCGCTCAATGAAGAAAAAACTTTTTTTTTTTTTTTTTTTAGCACCAACTCAAAATTACAATCATTTTATACTTCTCATCGTCAGTATTTTCATTATTTTCTCAATGGGTCTGTTGCATACTTTTGCTACATCAATATAACTCATTGTTTCTAACGTAAAATTCGGCGAAAATAACGATGCGTACAATAAAAAGGTTCAAAATCCACTCATTAACTCAGAAAATACCTTCCATTTCAAACAACCCGCGCTACACTAGACACTATATCACCGACTTATAACTGCATAGATGGAACCATCTCGTTTATGTAAACATCAACAGAACTTATAAACATTGGAATGTTTCGTTTAGATGCGTACATTTCTTATATTATTTTGTAATCTTTGATAAACCGAAAAGACCAGACAGCAAATGCAGCCAATATTTAATGTATTTAGAACGGAATTCCATCATTTTGTAGTTACGATGTTGTTCACTTATGCCCGGTGGTTCCGTCTATGTAGTTATAAGTCGGTGATATAGTGTCTAGTGTAGCGCGGGTTGTTTGAAATGGAAGGTATTTTCTGAGTTAATGAGTGGATTTTGAACGGTTTTAATGTGCGCATCGTTATTTTCGCCGAATTTTACATGAGAATCAAGGCTCTATATTGTTGTAGCAAAATTATGCAACAGACCCATTTTGTCACAATACTTCCTGTAAGGTTTCATTTGTCGGCCTCCGTGGTCTGGTGGTCAGCGCAACAACTGGCCACTAACCCAGAGGTCCCGGGTTCGAATTCCGGCCGAGGTGACAAGATTTGACGGTCTCAGATCTAGTCATCTCGGAAGGACATGGATGTAACTAACACTCTAGCTCTCTCTCTCTCTATCATCTTTCCTTCTTCTTCTCTCTTCCGTTTCGTCTGTTGGGCCCTAGTTGGCGAAAGAGGACACTTAAACTTCCGAAAAAAAAAAGAAAAAAAAAAGGTTTCATTTTCTCTCTTAATTCTTTACATCCCTCCACTTCTAAAATGAGCTCTTCTCAGGTTCTTACTAAACATTGACTTCAGACTTATTCTGTAGAGGGATACAATGAAAAAACGCTTGTCTCGCCAGCCGACCTTCTGTATAGATAAATGATTTTTAGTCGAGCTATCCTTTTGTGCACCTTATACGAAAGCTTTCGTAACCTGAACTATACGCCTTTTGCTGTCCACATTTTTAGTGCATTCTTTTTTGTGTACTTATATCAGATTTACTTATCTCAAATTACAAGTGGTTCTGTTTGCACAACGCGCTTATTGTATTAACTGTATTAGTTCCCTTTCTGGTCTTGGAAAGTGGTTTATCAAAGTCATTCACTCCCACATTACAATTAGTTTTTTTTTCCAAGGTTTGCAACATGAATATTGTTACTGTGGTTTCGTAGATGTATTGTGTCCGGAAACCGCCGATGAACATACTGGGAACTGTACTAATAAAGTTGTAAATGCCCTGTGAAAATGCGTCAATTCAAACAGAGCGCTTCCAACGCCAATTGTAACAATTATTATAGATCTTCCCTCTATGTGCGGTATGCATCGTCGGTGGCGGCTCGTGCAATTTGGCAACAATGGTTATTTTTTTTTTCAATTCGATTGTATGTTTAGCAATCGATTCGATAATGTATCATCGCTTCACCAGCAATAGATTTTTGTACATGGATTCAAATGGAGAAAAAAACCAATGTTGCCAAATCGCCTGAGTTGCCATTGGTATTAATACACTTTTTGAAAATGATGGAAAAAGGTGGTTACACAATGCTCCTCCTTACCTCTCCTTGTCTAATATGTATACACGGAAAAAGAAGATTAGTGAAAACAACCATACGGATACCTGATTTTGGCACCTGCTAGATGTTATGATAAACTTGACCAGAAGTATGGTACATTTACCAATACTTTGAGTAAATTCGACACGCAATCAGGTAACATCACCTGGTACCTAGTCAAAATAGAATTTTTCTGGTTTACATTACCATAACATCTAGCAGGTGCCAAAATCAGGTATCCGTATGGTTATTTTCACCGTAGTTTTTTTCCGTGCACGATTTTATTCGGGGAAAAGTGAGAGATAGAGAATTTCTCGTCGCGCTACTTTATCGCATGGATCGAAAGAAGTTCTTTTTGTCCAACGAAGTGCAGGCACTCGACCCAAGGTGTGCATTTGCGCTTTCTGGCAAAGCTCAGTCGTATTTCAAGATTTGACGATGTTGCCAGTTTTCGAAACAAAACATTTGTGTTGCTAACAGCCCGAGAAGGAGAAGGGCCCACCTCCGCTCCCCTTCATTTCCAAATTGTTCACGCCTAAAATATCTCAAATTAATGTCGGCGGTTGGGCGCGGCGCACACCGGGTCGAAACATGGATTTTTTCGGACTTGAAAAATTGTTGTTCTTTTGCCTTTGAAAAAAACATTTTTTCCTTGTATTTTCTTGCAAAAACCTAGCCTTTTTAGTCATTTTAAGCTCTTCTAAGCTCTTTTTTTACGTCTCTTTCTGTTAACTGTGTAATAATCTTGATTTTTATTTGTAAAACTATGTCCGGAATATCCCTTCTTTTGATCCACTGTGCGGTGTTCAGAGAGTAGCGTCCGCGTCCCCTGGTGCAGGTGTGCGACTGCTGCACGCATCTGATGTCTTTCCCTCGCTCGTCACTTGGATGCTTTATCGCGGCATCTCTCCCCTAGTTGCCATATGGTAGCCGAAAAATGGATCCTTTTCCCATTGAACTCGTCGGAAAGTAGACGGATTCTATCACGAAATCCGGCAACGCTGCAGTCTTTTCTCCCAAGCAGTGCGCTCGAGCGTTTGATTCGTGCAATCCTGAACCTTGAAATCACCCGATGCGCAGAGGTAAAGTCAACGAGCTGTGGCATTAAAGGGGTCACAGTAGACTGTTTTAATGATGAGCGGGAACTTTGAAATTCAGGAATCTGATCGGTTTAGGTGCTTTTCTTTAAACGCAAAACCGAAGCGACGTCGGATCAGTCAATTTCGAAATTCCTGCTTCTCACTGCAACAGTTTACAGAGTCTCCTGAGGATTAATGCTTTTCCACGGACGTATAAGTAGACTGTTTTAGTGATGAGCGGGAACTTTGAAATTCAGGAATCTGATCGGTTTAGGTGCTTTTCTTTAAACGCAAAACCGAAGCGACGTCGGATCAGTCAATTTCGAAATTCCTGCTTCTCACTGCAACAGTTTACAGAGTCTCCTGAGGATTAATACTTTTCCACGGACGTAAGCAGACTGTTTTAGTGACGAGCGGGAAACTTTAAATCCAGTAATCTGATCGGTTTAAATGATTTTCTTTAAACGTGAAACCGATGCGACACGACGTCGGATTAGTCAATTTGAAATTTCCCGCTTCTCTCTAAAACTGTCTAAAGAACCTCGTGAGGATCTATTCTTTTCCATGGACGTAAAAAAAGATACTGTGCGTTAGTGACGAGGGCCCGACGGGCATTATAAAATTCAGTAATCTGATTGGCTTGGATGCTGTTTACTTTCTCCCCCCTCCGGAGAGAAAGTATTGTCATCATGAAAAATGGAAGTTGGGGTTTTTCCATTCCTTGGAATTGCATGTCCCCCTGAGTTCGAGAAATGTCTGTCAGTCCGTGTGATGTCTGTCTGTATATGACACTTCATAACTTCTAACCTATGAGTCATTTGCATTCAATTTTTTTAGCGTGAAACCGAAATTTGACTGGTCAATTTTGAATGGAAAATTATCTATGTTTCGAGGTTACAATAAGTACTGTCCCTCCCCCCCCCCCCCGGTGGATATTCCACCACCACCACCCCCTCCCTGCCCCATCGCTCTTTGCAAATGATAAATGGTCTAATCGCATTTCCGATACTTTTTTATTAATTTAGTTTCCTCTCAGGACTCAGACCTGAAATTTGTGGGTAGTGGAGAGAACTCGCATGCGTCAGAAAGTGGCATTATTTTTTTCAAAACCCTGCTCCCCTCGCCGCATTCGGTTCCCTTTCCTCCGTTTTATCTTTCTTTCCTTACTCTTCTCTCTCTCTCTCTCTCTCTCTCTCTCTCTCTCTCTCTCTCTCTCTCTCTCTCTCTCTCCTCTCTCTCTCTCTCCTCTCTCTCTCTCTCTCTCCTCTCTCTCTCTCTCTCTCTCTCTCCCTCTCTCTCTCTCTCTCTCTATCTCTCTCTCTCTCTCTCTTCTCTCTTCTTCTTTAATGTTTGTGTAATGTGCAGGTTTGTATGTCTATGATTATATTGATGGGTAAATGTTCTTCCTCGTCTCGTTCCAAAGTACCATACATGGAGGGATTGAGGAGCATATGGTCTTCAGCCCTTTTTTGCGAAATTTGCGAAGAGGTTCAGGAAGGATATTGAGAGCGATAAGTGGATTATGGTGAAGCCTTTTCGTTGCATAAATGGCTTTTTTCTCCCCTTTCCTACCTTAGCTTTCTTCCAAATTCATAATGCTGTCAGTTGTTGACTTCTATTCGCCGCAAACCTTTTGTGGTTGTTGTTGATGTTATTGTTATCGTTGTTGTTGTTGGAGGTGGTGTGTTGGTAGTGGTGGTTCCTTTTCTTCCCCGTTCCGCGCAAAAGCCTCCGTTTCCCATCGCGCCATTAAAAAAAGGAGAAAAAGGTGGGGGGAGGGTGAACCCCATCGCGTTATCTGCTCTGAGCCTCTTGCTCAAAGGCTCGCCCGTCCAGTTCTCGTTGAGAATTTCTTTTATGCTTTTTTCGTCTTAAGTCCAGTTTCCCTCTCTCATCCCCCGACAGCCTTTGCGTCCCTGCCGCCGCTGCCGGAGGCTTGAAGGTCGGTCGGTTGTTCGGGCTCAGTTTTTTTTTTCAAGTTCTTGAACTGAAATTCGCGGTTCACCGGCGTTTATACGGTTTTGCATTTTTCTCGGAGACTCTGAAGCACGTGGTTTGAGTGGGATGGACGGTCGCGGTAGCCTTTTCACGGAACCTCTCAACTTTATCGTAAGCGTGTTTGCCAGTCCCCAAAGAAATCTTCATTCTGATCCACCATGCTGTCTGCAGACCTTTTTCGGTCTTTTGTGAGTGTGTGTGTGTGTTTGTGTCTGTGAGTGAGTGTGTGTAAACAAATTCTCCATCCACGAGGATGGCATCCCGCATCCCCCTCCAACCGGAAATGACTCCATAAAGGTCAACTAGTGGTCAACGTCGCATTGCTCCTTGCGACGATATCTTTTTCGAATGAATACGAGTTTTAACCTGTGTTCTCCGTTTTGGAACTTGATAATTGATGCAGGTGATTCCACGGTACCTGAATCTTTTGAGTCAAAAAATTATTCAAAATTTAGAATGGTCCAAAGGCGGATCCAGCAATCCGGCAAGTATAGAATCATCCCATTTGAATGTATGAAAAACAATCGACCAGTACAAGGGCAATAGCCTCCTCAAGAATCGATTGTTTCTCAAACGTTTAAATGGAATCCGCCCTTGGAATGGATCTGTTGCAAACTTTTGCTACAGCGCTATAGAGTGTTCAATCTCACGTAAAATCACGTGAAAAGTCTATTGGTGGCACCAGAAAGTCATAAAATGCAGTATAAAACTCACAAGAGACGTTTAATGAAATCCAAGATGGCGGTAAAATATTGAGCAACCTGTATGCATACACCACGAACATCCAAGGATACCAACCTCACAATCTCGATCGCACCCAATCACAATGTAAATAAACACATAACCTCTGAAGCTGTGAGATTGTCAACGTTGGCAATCCTTGGATGTTAAAGGTGTATGCATTCAGATTGCTCGATATTTTACCGCCATCTTGGATTTCATTGTACGTCTCTTGTGAGTTTATCATCGCATTTCATGACTTTCTGATGCCACCAATAGACTTTTCGGGCAATTTTACATACGATGAAACAATCTTTATCGTTGTAGCAAAAGTTTGCAACAGACCCATTGTCAAATGTCGTCCTTAGTCATAGTTTACTATGACTTTCATTGCGTCATTTTAAATTTAAAGATTTTCACAGGTTGGTACAAACCTTATTTTCAGTCCTCTCACGGATTTATATTTCATCTCATTGTTTTCAATGGTAGTCTGTAGTAAAGTTCCAATGAGTGTATATCTGACAACATCGCATTGCTGGTGCGGCGTTTAAATTTGTTGGTCCTCAATCAACAAGCGCGTCAATTAAGAATGGAAGGCACCAGCAACGAATGCAACGTCAAAAGAAAGTATGCTTTAATGTTTAGCCGTGTTTTTCTTTTGTCTTTTGTTCTTATTTTTGTTTTTATTTTTACTTTGTCTCTCACATTGTATTCATGTCAATTCAGCCGTGCTAATTTGTTTTTTGTTTATTTGTTCGCAGGTGAGCACTTTTGCAGTTACTATTTTTTTTTTTTTTTTTTTGAATCCTTGGTTCGAGCTTTGTCTTTCTGGGTAAGCGACAAGTCCATAACCGTATTTTAAACTCCCATTGTATCATTGTATCCAACCCATCTGATACGCAATCCTGAAGTAATTTCTGTTGGTATGACGTAAAGAATATTCAAAATTTAGACCTTGCTGTCATGAATTCATATTTTCGTCCCCCTCCCCCCCCCATTTGGTAAGAGATTATTCGTTAGGGCCGAACTTTTTACCATGGACGTCCTCTCGCCACCCGCCCGCCCTCCCCTCCCCGTCTTTACCTCCATACAGAGCTGCCGATTTGCGTTGATTGAATTACATTTTGAAATTCACCGAAGATTCCACCGGTTGAGAAAAGATTACAGAGTTTAGTTCAGTGTATGACTGTAATGCACGAAAAAAATGGCGTCTTTTATCTTTTCTCAACCGGTATATTTTAATTAATTAACAGCGTTTCTACCGATTGAGAAAATATTACAGATCAGAGTATTTTCGTGCATTACAGTCATACATTGAATTGAACTATGTAATCTTTTCTCAACCGGTGGAATCATCGGTGATTTTAAAAATGTCATTAAATCTACGCAAATCGGCAGCTCTGCCTCCATACGCTCGATCACACAGTTTCATTCTTGTTATTTTTAGTCAATCCATCCATTTTGTCGAAACTTGGAAAATGTATTCAACTAAATTGCTGACTTTAACTACAAAGTAGACACCCTTTAGAAACGGCGACAGCGAAATGTTGGTTTTCCAATCACACATACTGAGAAAAATACTTCGGTAAAATTTGATCACCGAAGTTTTCGGTTAGAGGAACCGTAATGTTCGGCCCTGATACCGAATGCTTCATTAGTAATTCTGAGTATTACGAGGGGTGGAATTTGGGTTATACTTACCGATTTCTTCGGTACTTACGACCGAACATTTTGGTTTATTCAACCGAAAATTTCGGTGATCAAAATAAGTCGAATCTTCAGTTCTAACAACCGAAGCATTTTTCTCTGTGCAGCTTTCTTTGGGGAGGGGGGTCAAAATCTATCCTCAGAACGTCCAAGTTTTTTGCATTTTTTGAGGAAATTTCTTTTATTATCAAGGTTGGGCTTTATACTGAGCACACAAAGCAACTCGGAGATATTATTGAAGGATCAATCATCTCATCAGAGTCGTATTTTTCGAATTCGTCGTATTTGACAAAATGGCGAGATGATTCATCCTGAACACACGTAAAAGGTCATTAAAATTGCATAATTGTGTCTAAATTACCACATCGCGAGTACTGTCGATGCTTCGCGTAAATATTGGTCATTTTGAAGGTATAATTGAAGAAATTTTGAATGTGTCGAAACCGGTTTAAACTTAAAGTCGATTACGTTGTTTTTTTGGGGGTGGGGAGGGTCTACAGAACGTTTTTTACTTCCAAGCTCTGAAGTTCAAGATACGCTTCTCTTCATTAGGTCCGCAACGAGTTAAGTTCGTTTGGATTCGATAGGGTTAGCTATTAGCTTCCTCCCTTCCTCCCTCCCCTCCCTCATTCTTCTCCCCCCCCCTACGACTACTTCAAACCTTGGTGGTTTTGAAGATGATTCTTTGAGAGGATCAGAAATCTAGTTGACAGATTCTGCCGAAAAATCATAAGGATTTCGTAATTATTTCAATATCTGGTGATTTTTGGCTAAATCTAGCAACTATGAGCAAGAGGGGGCGCGGGGCGCGGTGACGCGCTGCAGATGTATATACCTCGCAACAGTTCATCTCATTGATGAATCGTTTAATGAGAACATCTAATTTTACGTTGTACGTGAATGGCAGACAGGATGCAGCGGGGGAAGAGGGGTTCTTTCTGGAGGGGGCAATCTGCGTGAACGTGAGGTTTGCTTTGTCAGTTGCTTGTAAATTCACCGCTGCCCGTTTTTAACCTCCCGATTCACTTGTAACTTCGTGCGGCGACTGAATACGAGCACTTTATTCAGTCGAGATGATTATATTAGTAGCGAAGTTATCGATGATACTTTGCGCCCAAAACGAACAAAATTGGTTAAGATTTAAAGCCGTAAATTAAGAAATTCGTTTCGCTATAAGCTTACAAGGGGAGGCTCAGAAGTCGCCGCCTCCGATTTTGAAAACAATTGCACGAACATGTAGCTAAAGTAAAACTATTAGACCCGTGTTTCTCACTTTTTGCCAATGGGCCTTCCTAAAGCGTCAGGAATTTTTTGAAAGTTGCCGAAATTCACGTAAAAAACCCGAGCGGAGAGCGTTCCGAATATTTACGTGAATTTCGGCAACTTTCAAAAAATTCCTGACGCTTTAGGAAGGCCCATTGGCAAAAAGTGAGAAACACGGGTCTAATAGTTTTACTTTAGCTACATTTTCATGCAATTGTTTTCAAAATCGGAGGCGGCGACTTCTGAGCCTCCCCGTGTTAGTCATGAGTGCGAGTGAGTGCGAGTGATTTTATGTCTATCTGCCTCACTCGCACTCATTGAGGCTTATGAGAATTTTCGTATTTCATCATTTTCGGCTTTATTTTTGAGTATTTCAGCTTGAAATTTACAGGATATCTTCCTGAGGTAAGTTTGCAGGTGCTGGCGTTCCTCAAATTTGTACCGTTGGCGTAAATTCGACAATCTTATTGTCAGCCAAAAACTGTTGCCTTTTTGAGTAGCGCTACGAGCGCTTATCACAGGATCGAAATCTGGACAAACTTCGCCTGGAATAACCCGAATACCCACTTGCGAGAGTAAACTCCTGTCGGAGAATATTTCCTAGGAATTTAAAAATCACGATCTGTGAGCGCAGAGACGTGAATTGCGGATCCACTTCGGGAACCCGAAAATTTTGTTTACGATCACGGCGTGAGTGTGACGTCACGGATTGAGGTGTTGATGTCTCGTCGGATTTTTTTTTTTTTTTTACTGCACGAGTCCATTATCCCGAGCAACATTGCTGGGCATAGTAGGAGTCTAAAAAGAGTATTAGAAGAGAAGTGGGATTGAGAGAGTGAGAGGGAAGGAAGCGGGAGAGAAAGACGAGAGTGAGAAAAGAGAACCGCTGTTGCATCAATATTAATTCAATGTCTTTGCTAACCAGACTTCACACACTCGCGAACACACATACACACCCTCACCTTGTCGTCTCTAATGGAGTCGCTTCAATGTTGGTCGGCAGGGTTGTTGCTCCACCACTGCACCGGTATTGCTAGATGTGCGAGTTTAAGTCATGAAGGTAGTTCTAGGGCGTTCTAGAATAGGTCTGTTGCAAACTTTTGCTACAACGATAAAGAGTGTTTCATCGTATGTAAAATCGCCCGAAAAGTTCATTGGTGGCATCAGAAAGTCATGAAATGCGATAATAAACTCACAAGAGACGTTTAATGAAATCCAAGATGGCGGTAAAATATCGAGCAATCTGTATGCATGCACCTTTAACATCCAAGGATTGCCAACGTTGACAACCTCACAGCTTTAGAGGTTATGTGTTTATTCACGTTGTGATTGGGTGTGATCGATATTGTGAGGTTGGCTGTCCTTGGATGTCCGTAGTGCATGCATACAGGTTGCTCGATATTTTACCGCCATCTTGGATTTCATTAAACGTATCTCGTGAGTTTTATACTGCATTTTATGACTTTCTGATGCCACCATTAGACTTTTCACGCGATTTTACATGAGATCGAACACTCTATAGCGCTGTAGCAAAAGTTTGCAACAGACCCATTCTCCGGATAATTGCACTGGTGCAAAAAAGATTATGAATAGCCATCATTTTCAACATATATATCTAGTTATACTAGAATACCACAACACAGGATACTTTAATCTTTGCTGCACCGGTGCAATAGTTTGGAGAGTTTTAGAACGCTCCCGAATTTTACGTTGAATCGATTCGGGCTGGAAATACGGGTGGTCTCCGTATCATCAACGACAACGATGCGTGCTTTTCCTCGCTCAGAATTTCCTTCACGTATTCGAATAATGTTCCTGATTTATAAATAGGTCTCCTGAAAGCACGCTTAAGACGAGAGAAAAAAAAACAGAAATGCTATCGCGCCTTTTACGTTTGTGTGTGTGCCCCCCCCCCCTTTGCCTTGATGTTGTTGAAATGGAAATCCCGCAGAAAAAAAGAAAAGAAAAAACAATGTGGGTAGGGCGAATTCTGGTTTTTTTTTTTATTTTTTTTTATTTTCTCACTTCCCATAGGGTAGAGAAAGTATTGAAATCTCGAAAAATTTGAAATTTGAGCAAGCTTCATTTCTTGGCATTTTATTTCCCCAGGAATCCAAAAAAACATATTCCAATAAATGTCCGTCCGTCCGTCACGTATGATATTTCCTCAGTAATTGAACTGTTTGCATTCAAATTTGGCAAGAAGGATTGTTTCCTACTTTCCAAGTGGAGCTATTTTGGATTCTTCTTTTTTAATTTATACATCCTTTTTTGTTTTTATTATTTTATTTTTCTTCTTAAGCAGACGCATTTATTTTGAAAAGCACACTCCCACGATGCGCCCCCCCTCCCGGGTATGCAGCTTAAGTTTACGCCGTGCCCAATCTCACGTAACAACATGATAGAATTTGTCAGTGTAACTCATGGTTCTCCCCGTGTAAGATTCGACCCAAGAAGTGTCAGAGGGAGTTGATGGCGGCATTAAAAGTAATGGAAATGATCTCGCGTATTTAGTTATTGTTTCCTCGGAAAAAGACACGCCGAGCCGCGCCGTTCGAAATAACGCTAAGGTTGAATCATCGCGTATGCCGCGAAAAATGGGCAACGGACTCTTTAGAATAGAAGAAAAAAGAGACGAATAAAGAAGTTCAAAGATAAATAAAGGAACTTTTTTATAGTGTCGTGATTAAAAATTAATCTGGCAGCCCATCAAATTGGCAACGCTTAGCATGAGTGCAAACGCAGCGAGCAGGCTTTGTTGCCGCAATGACCCGGGGAAGTCTTCGAAATTTAGGAATTTTACTTCGGAGATTTGTGGTTTTGCTTAGGATTTTCTGTTTAACCTCGTGACTGGACTCTGGCTATCTTTTTGCAAAATGCGATTAAGAAGTTAATTCTTGCGTAAATACCAGCGAAAATGACAATGAGAGTACAGTAAAAAATCTCGAAATTCACTCATAGACTCATAAAATGACTTTAAAGTTTAAGGCATTGTGTCGGAGGTATACGTTTACGTAGTGGCGTCGCGTGCAATTTGGTAACAATGTATTCTATTCATTTAAACTCATGTAAAATATCGAATTCAGGGGGTGCACAGTGCACAGGGAAAATTCGATGTTTATAATGAGTTTAAATGGAGCAGTTGCATTGTTGCCAAATGACACGAGACGCCTTTGCGTTTACGTTTAGATTGGAATTTCCTATGATACGTACAACATAGCTCCGGCATCTTTGCTCTAAAATGGTGGGCGGAGGTACTCATCAGGACGCATGGGGGCTTCCTGTCTAATTTTTCACTTTTTCTATAGAAACACGCACAGAGGAAAGCCTCAAATTAGAAAAGAATCTCCGATGGTACATGCAGCTTCACAATTACAAACTTTACAGTCATTTTGAAATTCTCTCTGTGAATCTCATAATTTTTTTCATATGATCATCGTAATATTCGTTGGATTATACATACTTATTACTTAAACTATTTAATCGCACTATTTAATTGCACTGTGACCCTATTCTGATTGAAACACCAGAATTTCCTGGTAAAAGTACTATATTCTCAGCGGTTCACTTATCCTTGGGCTTCTGGCAATACTTCTAAAATTCAGGATTTTTTTTTTTTTTTTTTTTTTTTTTTTTTTTTAAGTGTACTGCAATACTTTACCCGCCTCGCTAGATGCCCACCAACGAGCGATAAACACAAAGGGGAATTCTGGGACGTAAATCAAACTCATTAAATGTATCGAATTTTCCTTGTGCACTGTGCACCCCCTGAATTCGATATTTTACATGAGTTTAAATGGATAGAATACATTGTTGCCAAATTCCATGCGACTCCACTGCTCTAACTGTTTGAGCTTAAATCAATGGTTGGGACAGATCCATTTGAAAATAGGTTAAAAATGAAGGTGAAAGTGCTTCAGAGTAGCCACCTCGACACATAAATCGGTGCTTTTTTTTGGGATTTGCACGAGAAGGAAACTAACACATGAAAGAAACAAGCAAAATCTCCTTACATGAATATTGTATCAAAATTCTATGTCCTGATAGCCATTCTAAAACACCTGCACTTTCATTTAGATGGACAGTTTCCGCTGAATTAATTTCAATTTTTTATTGAAGATTAAAAAATAATAGGGCAAACAAACATTCCTTTCATGCTGCGCCTCATGGGATAGGACATTCATCATGTAGCACATGCATGCTGCAACATGTACAATTATTGTACATTAATGTGCACCGAATAACATCGAATTCTCATCCATAAAAGCATTTAATTCTCTTCCAACATCCATAAAAATATTGTTTAAAAATGCTGATTTAAATTCCTTTTTCGTAAATCTTGAAAAATTTCTCTTGGCTAAGGCCTTTTATTTTTTGAGAGCACTGTGTAGTTTAGTCTAGTCTTGTGTATCCTTTATATCCTTTATTCCCTGTACAACTATTTTATTCCCTGTATCATAGTTTATTATCTCTTTGACCTGTACCATAGCTCCCTTAAGGGTGACTCCTGTATTAATTTAATTAAAAAAGGGGGAGGGGAAAAAAGGGGGAAAAAAACGATATTAACGGCAAGACCAGAATATCAGCAAATCGGACAAAAGTGTTGCACAGAAATCGGGGACATCATAAAATAAACAACCATTAGATTAAAGGAAAAGAAGAAGAAGAAGAAGAAGAAGAAAAAAACTTCACCCGATGCGGATTATAAAATTCACCGATTATGATCATTGCAGATCAGTTGATCGTTTCGAACCGAAAACACAGCGCCGTAGATCCGTTTCCTGTTTATTGTCTATTTTCAGGCCGTCCTATGAAATAATTAGACCTACTGATTCGTTATCTTCCTTTATCTTTGAGGAAAATCAATCTGAATAATACGAGACAAAAAATAATTAAAAAAAAAAAAAGAAAAGAAAAGTGATTAATCCAGACTTTCAGACAAAATTCGCGGAGACGTCGATCGCTCTCCTCCTCTTTCCTTCTTCCCCTCTTCACCTCAATCCGTCGTCCATCTGACGCATAGGCGTAAGTCGATTTTCGCAACTTTTCAGGAGAGCGAAAACAAAATTAGCAAAATTCATCAGCTTATGGATTCAGTTCTATCAAAGGTAGAAAAACTTTATTGGTACACAAATGTTCATCAAAGCCTCTAGATTGAGAATATTTTGTCAAAATTCCAAAATCTTGAAAAATAAAGATTATGCGGGTATTTATTTGAGCAAAAATGACTTACGCCAGATTGTCTGATTGACCGCGTTGAGATACGCCGAGATACGCCGCGGCGTATCTCTTTGATTTATACGCCTATAGTCTGAATGAATCT
The DNA here is from genome assembly GCA_011764245.1 of Trialeurodes vaporariorum. NCBI lineage: Eukaryota > Metazoa > Arthropoda > Insecta > Hemiptera > Aleyrodidae > Trialeurodes > Trialeurodes vaporariorum. The sequence continues at coordinate 60,601,507 of VMOF01000001.1, forward strand.
CTCTCGTGTTATTCCATTAAGCGGTAAACCCATTACTTATTATTTAACACGTCACCACAGGTTTCTGGTATTAATTCCACATATTTTGAGACGATTTTAGCGCAGTCAATCAATGACATCATAACAGTGATATTATCGCTATCGATACTGTCAAATCTTTTGTTATTCAAGAGTTTGCTTTTTATCATTTCAATTTTTAGTTCAAAATCAGGAATGAGAAGAGTTTTGTAGAAAAGTAATCAACTTAATAATTAATATGATTGCTTCTTAAAGAATATAGGTAACTATCTATTTTTTAGAAATCTATCTATCGACTAGTTTTATGCCTTTCTCCACCAGCTCTTATCCTGAGCTATAGTTCTTCCATTTTCACATATTTCTCACAACCTACATCTTGAATTATTTATTGTTTTGTACACTCTATTCTCTGTTACTCATTTAAAAAAAATGTTACCTTATAGAACGAGAAAGTGGGCAAAATCTATTTGGAAGAGTAATTAATCACAAAATTGATAGAACTATAAACAGTGGACGGTGCTACGACGGCTCGGTGAATTTGTCAGGTCAAGAAGCAAATGATTGAGCGGCGAAATTTGGTCTTTCGGCCCTAAAAATGCGCGACAAACAGTCACACAAAGAAAGGAGAAAAAATAAAGGTGGACGTGCGGGTGAAGTCGGCGTCAACATGCAGATTCTCCATTAGAAGTATAGGCGAAACACCGCGCTCTGGGACTTACGCCTGTACGTCTGACTGACTCTCTGGCTTTATTGACATACGCCTATACGTTTTTCCGTTATAACTTGAAAACTATTGAGAATTTGACATTTCTGACTACACAGATCGAAAGAGCGTCAAATTTCACATAGGAATCAATGAAAAAGTCAATTTGTCAAAAATCCGACTTACGCCTTTGCGTCAGACGGACGACGAATCATCCTCCTTCGGTGCTCAGCGTTGGTCGCTGCAGTATCGGGATTATAGAGATTGGAGAACGTTTGGTGATTGTAAATCAGTCAGGACCCCCCCCCCCCCCCCCGCCACCTGCCACCTGCGTAGCTCTGCCGTTCAAGAGCAAAGATGTAGAGAAGCTATGCAGGTCAGGTACTATCGACGAATTAAAGATTGTCGAGAGATTTTCACGAGCTATAAGTTTCGCCTCCAAGGTGCTGGTTCGGCCACTTTTCATACTTCTCACACCTTGCAGGTGAGAGGCCAGTGTGGGTGCGGGGTAAGAAAGCCGTTGCAGATCAGTCCCACACTTACCCGTGACTAAAAATGTGTGAAAATCTCGTGACAATCTTTCATTCGTCGATAGTACCATAAGAGATTCCTGTCTACTCTCTCTCTCTCTCTCTCTCTCTCTCTCTCTCTCTCTGTCTCTGTCTCTCTCTCTCTCTCTCTCTCTCTCTCTCTCTCTCTCTCTCTCTCTCTCTCTCTCTCTCTCTCTGTCTCTCTGTCTCTCTGTCTCTCTCTCTCTCTCTCTCTCTCTCTCTCTCTCTCTCTCTCTCTCTCTCTCTCTCTCTCTCTCTCTCTCTCTCTCTCTCTCTCTCTCTCTCTCTCTCTCTCTGTCTCTGTCTCTGTCTCTGTCTCTCTCTCTGTCTCTCTCTCTCTCTCTCTCTCTCTCTCTCTCTCTCTCTCTCTCTCTCTCTCTCTATCTCTATCTCTCTCTCTCTCTCTCTCTCTCTCTCTCTCTCTCTCTCTCTCTCTCTCTCCCCCTCTCTCTCCTTGTCAATAGAAACACTTTTAAGGAAAAACTCGCTCTTTCTTATTGTAGATAGAAATCTCCCATGATAGAGCTCGTTTCAGAAGTGTAGGCGGACCTAAACCATAATCTGTGGCGAATTTTCAAATTTAATTCCTTTAAAATAAAACCGACCTTGCCTCTGACTTTATTCTTTTGCGTTTAAAGTGTTCCTCGTTGAATAGTGAACACTCAATTTCATTTTCATTCATTTTCATCGAGTAATATCAGAAATAATGTTGGCAAATTCCAAAAATTATCGGTCTGGGTTCGCCTACACTTCTGAAACTACCTCTATCCGCGTGGCTATGCCAGCATACCTTTAACTTTAAATGCACATAATATGAAGTCAAGTAAATTTCGTGAAGGTTTAATGTACTCATAGTAATTTCGCCGGGATTTACGCAAGAATTTACTATTTAAACGCTCGTAACAAAAGTTACCAAGCGCCCCATTAGCGCGCTTTAAGGTGTCTCTGGAAGTGAAATCTGGCAACAGTTTCGCTGATCGACTGCAAGGACTCGGATAGCGCAGCAGTTGTTATTACATAAATGGAACGTTTTAGGCCGTTTAATTCACCGAAGAACCGCGGGCGGGAGTTACGGTCTCAGCTAGGCCTCTCCACGGGCGCAGACGCAGACTTCGCGAATCTCCGCGACTCTTTTTTAGACTCCCCCCCCCCCGTTGGAGCCGCCACTGATTAATGAAGAACAAAGAAAACTGCTTGTTCAAATCACAAAACTATCTTAAAAATAGAAAATGTCACTCCGTAGATTGCTTACAATGGATATATTGCAATCTATTGCTACTGCGCACTATGGTCTGGGAACCCAAATTTGTGGCCTTAAATCAGGGAATGACCAGATCTTCTTAAAACTTAGGGGACATATGTTTTTTGGGTTGCTGAACACGAATTTGAAGGAATTTTTTGCAAAAATTGCAAATCCAAGATGGCCAGATTAGCCAGAGGTGGCTTGTGAAATCTGATGACTATGTTTTTTGCCATTTATTTGATTTAAAATTCGATTCTTGGTGAAGCAACAGAGGATCTCGTCACCATAAATCGATTATTTTACATCGGCACTCGTTGACCTTGAATCGTCTCAAAAAGATTATTTTTGGAACGATGTTTCAAATTCTGTAACCTTTTCATTCAACTACAACAGAATCCATCACCCATCAGCGCGCTGCGATTAGCTTATTTTATGTTAGCGGTGGCTGGCTATTTAGTGTTATTCTGGCCGGTTTTTTTTGTCATTGTTAATGTGTTTAGTATTTGACAGACCGTTACCGCGCTGAGACCGTTTGCCCGTTTATCATGTCGAAAACCGACTTACGAGCAGACCTGTCGTTTTGGTGGGCTTTTAACCGTTGACAAGGCGCATGGCTCATCAAAACGTCCCCTCTGCTCTTCCCGGACACCGCCAATGTTATTTTAAATGGGAAAACGGACTTACGAGCAGACCTGTCGTTTTGGTGGGCTTTTAACCGTTGACAAGACGCAGGGCTCATCAAAACGTCCCCTCTGCTCTTCCCGGACACCGCCAATGTTATTTTAAATGGGAAAACAGACTTACGAGCAGACCTGTCGTTTTGGTGGGCTTTTAACCGTTGACAAGACGCAGGGCTCATCAAAACGTCATCTCTGCTCTTCCCGGACACCGCAAATGTTATTTTAAATTGGAAAACAGACGTACGAGTAGACCTGTCGTTTTGGTGGGCTTTTAACCGTTGACGAGGCGCAGGGCTCATCAATACGTCCCCTCTGCTTTTCTGGGTTACCGCCAATGTTATTTTAAATGGGAAAATAGACTTACGAGCAGACTTGCCATTTAGGTGGGCTTTTAATCGTTGACTAGGCGCAGGGCTCATTAGATCGTTCCCTCTGTTCTTCCGGGGCACCGCCAATGTTATTTTAAATGGGAAAACAGACTTACGAGCAGACAGTAGTATAGCTAGCTGAGCGTGTGATCCCTCCCCCGCCAATTCGAATGCTGCGCCCTTCTTTTTGAAGGAAAAATCGACCGCTTCCGTGGAGCTCTCCTCCCCCCTCAAATCCGCACAAGTTGGAGCCTCTGTCGGAAAAATACCTTTCTTGAAAAATTATGGTAAATTAATGTGGAAAATTTGGTTTATTTATTCACAATGATAAAACTTAAAAGAGATATCACTAATTGGAGTAAAGAAAGATCAAGCGCGAAATGCCTTAAAAAAATCACCCAAAAAAAATCCCAAAAAAAACTGCACCCAAAAAAATCGCGTTTGAGGCACCGTAACTGGGGTCCGACTGTCATGATGTATCGACTCGTAAGAAAGCTTGGAGCAATACTGACGAAATGTTCGATTCTTCAAGGAGTATAGCTTCTATTTTTCTCAATCTCTTCTCTTTTCATTCCTGTTCTCCTTTTCCTTTCCTTTTTTTCCACTTTCCTTTCCTTTTCTACTTTTCGCTCTTCCCGTTCCTCTTCTCAAAATTTTAGGGCCCCCCTCGAAACGTTGCGCCCTCCCGCCCGGCGGGGTTAGCGGGGCCTATATCTACGCCACTGGCATTTTGATGCCATTTCGAGCGTGTAGTGTACTGTAGTTTTTTTTTTTTTAAAACTTAACTTGAACTTTTAGAAGGATTGTTTTAATCACCACTGAAGGTAGGCTATTTGGAGCTCAAAATCAACATGGCATACCTCTGAAGAAGTGAAATTTCTTTGAAATGTGACAAGATTAGGGCAAAAAGCAATAAAAGGCCTGGAAAGAGGAAGATCTGAGGAACAATTTGATGCCATTTAGAGCGTGTAGTGTATTTTTTAAAACTTTACTCGGACTTTAAGAAGTAATTGTTTTATTTACTACTGAAGGTAGTCCATTCGGAGCTCAAAATCAACACGACATACCTCAAAAAAAGTGAAAAAATATTGAAATGTGGCAAGATGTGGCAAAAAGCAATATAAGGCCTGGAAAAAAAGAAGATCTAAGGAACATTTCGACGTCATGTAGAGCGTGTAGTGTAGTGTAGTTTTTTTTAAAACTTTACTTGAACTTTTAGAAGTAATCGTTTCATTACTTAGTGAAGGTAGTCCATTCGGAGCTTAAAATCAAGAGTAAAAAATCAAAATAGATAAATGGGACTAAGTAAAATGGAAAGCTATTGCTTTTAGCTTTAAGATACATGTCCAATAATTATTCTAACATGCTTCAATCAGCTGCTGTGACCCTTTCAAAATTAATGACACATAACCGACGTTGACGCGTTCAGTTACTTACCTGCGAGGTGCGCACCTTTGCGGCGACGGAATCGCCGACGAGCGCCACTGAAAAAATTATACTTTGGCTATTCTAGATACATCAGATGATGTAGATTACGATACAAACAACCGGAAACATGTTTTCCGAAAGTCATTTTTCCCATTTTAGGCCAGAAATACGGGTTTCCAGACCATAGTGCTGCGTTATGAACGGCCGACTCATCTGTAAAATTGCTGGCAGCGTCATTTGGGGGGCGGGAGAGTCCCCCCCCCTCCCCCCGTAATAAATCCTGAACAGCTGTAGCGAAAGTTCGCACACTGACAGAATTCTTTTTTTAATCCAAGGTGTATTTCGTTTGTGTCAAAGAAACTGCACAGTGAAATATTGATTAATGTAAGTGAGAATTCTTTTAACCCGAGAAAAATGTCTACTGCTACTAGTAAAAGATTCCTTGTTGTGACAGTGATTCTCTCCTTCAAGCAATCGGAACTTTACTTCGCGCAAGGAAAACTGTCACAAGTAAACGTGTTTCCTTGTTTTTAAAGAAGTGATTTCTCTCAGTGCAACAGATCATTCTTATTAAATCTATATTTTCCTATTTTAACGTAATTTTTTTTTTTTTTTTTTTTTTTTTGTGCGTCTCTGTGGGGAACATCGTCTATATATCGAATTGATCTTAACCCATTGTGCGTCGACCGGCGCTGTTTGAAGAACATTGAAGCGACTTGACGGTGACTTTACAAACTTCACGGCGAAACCTTTCTTTCTCCTTCCCTTGCTCTCCTCTTATTCCTCTTTTCCAAGTTCGGAAAGAGAAAAAGTCAAAAGGGAGGAGGGTGTCGAAGGGGGGGGGGGAGAAGATTTTAGAATTCTACGCAAACTTTCGACTTCATGACTTTATTTTTTTGCCCCCCCCCCAAACTCTCCAGGCTCCATGCTCTCCCCGCCATCCTTTAGTCACCGTAGATACACCTATAATGTCTCATTTTTCACGATCGTTATGAAAGTTCAATCGAGGTCAATTACAAGTTGTTGAAAAGTTTCCTTGCCTGTCCTTTTTAAATTGGTGACGCTCCTGCATCAGTGTCTGTTTTCGTGGTAACTGGAAGTACACGTTGTTGCCGATGTATCTTTGTTAACTTCTACAGGGGTGCAAAATATTCCAAAACTTCGGAAGTTTCACGCGATCCATGACTTATTTCCTCAAAGGATTGTATAAAATTTCCTCACAAAAATTTGAAAGTGATGACTTTTTTTTGCTTATTTTAACATTTCAACACCGTATGTTCGCAAAATGACCGATATTTTCCCATTTTGTACACTATTTCCCTGGGAAATCCTTATTGCCATCATTTAAAAAAAAAAATATGGAAAAATTCCCTAACTTTTTCAGAAATTTCCTCACTTTCACGCGATCCGCGGATCGCTAGATCGGGCACATTTTGCACCCCTGAACTTCTAACGATTTCCAAAGTTGGCAAAATTGCGACATTGCCAAATTGTTTTGGTCCGTGACGAAAATTAGAGTGTCGAATTCACTTGAATCAAAACATTTGCAAGTGTTTGTTCCATATTATTGTATAATGTATATCCATCCCTCCAATTCCCGTCCTTCATTTACTATGGGGACAATATCTGGGACAGCAAATGTAATATACACAACGCATCGTCATGTGTCAAACGTCGAGTATGCATCGAATTTAAACTCCTCCATTAGCTTATTCCTTTTTTTATCGTGGGGACAATATCTTGGAAAGGGTATGCAATAAGCAACGCGTCTGTTTCACACCTGTCTTTTGTCAAATTGTGAGTTTGCGTTGCATATTTCTTAAATTCTTATTACTATCGCTGTTCTTTCGTTACAGCGTGAACTGAACAATGTCTAGGCAGGGTATGCAATACGAAACGCACGTATCTGTTTGTCACCGTATATCGTATCCTACTTCATTTGTCCTTTCTTTATAGAGGGGGCAATGCCTTTGACACGGTGTGCAATACACTACGCACCTATTACGTGTGTCAAATTTTGCAGGTTTGCGTTGCGTATTGCGTATCCTCCCCTTCTTTTGCTGTCCTTTGTATTTACTGGGGACAATGTGTGGGGCGGGGTATGCAATACGCAGCGCACCTATTACGTGTGTTAAAGTTTGAAAGTGTGCGTTGCGTATTGCATTCCCCCTCCTATCATTATTTCGCTGTCCTTTGTTTGTCGTGGGACCAGGGATACCAGGAATAAGGTATGCCGTACCCAACCGCACCTGTGTTACATATTTCATTTATCAAATTTCATGTTTCCGTTGCATATTACTTAAGGGGAGAAGGAGGTCCCAAATGAAAAAAAAAATGTTTTTTTTTGTTTTTAATTTTATTTGGAAGGGGACGTTCTCAGCTTTAAAATGATATGATATATTGTATAGTTTAGAAAAAAATCGATTTTTTATGAATTTTCAAAGTTGAAGAGTCCTTATCAGGTCAGCTGATTTTTAGTTTTTTTCTTTTTGCGATACTGAAAAACGTGGTTTCTTTATCTTTTGGTGCACTTTTCTCAGGAACCAACAATGCTATTTTCATAAACTTTTTTTTTTTTAAATTTTCCTCAGAAAAAGCTCTATAAGCAGGACTAGGATATTTTGAGTATCTCTTTTACTTTTTTTTTTATAGACATTCAAAGCTCAAAAAAAAGGTGAACAAATCAACTAAACTTTCAACTTTGAAAAAAAAAAAGTTTTCAATGAATTTTAAAAATCCTAGTTACACTTATAGCCAACACTCATACACAACTTCATGCAAAATTGCACTCTTGTAGGTCAAATAGTTCCTGAGAAAAATGCACCAGAAGGGAAGCATATTTAACATGGTTTAACATAGGACCTCCTTCTCCCCTTACCCCAGATTTCTGATTATTATATTTGTCTCGTTGTCTCGGTACCCTTTCCGTCTACCATGCGAAGACCGATACTTAAATGCATCAGGATCTCTGAAAACTTGATCAAATGAAAGATCAAATCATAATTTGTCGTTTACTCTTGATGTTGCGCCAAAATCAAACGTTTGCTTTTAATCACAAATCCGCACAAGTTGGAGCCTCTGTCGGAAAAATACCTTTCTTGAAAAATTATGGTAAATTAATGTGGAAAATTTGGTTTATTTATTCACAATGATAAAACTTAAAAGAGATATCACTAATTGGAGTAAAGAAAGATCAAGCGCGAAATGCCTTAAAAAAATCACCCAAAAAAAATCCCAAAAAAAACTGCACCCAAAAAAATCGCGTTTGAGGCACCGTAACTGGGGTCCGACTGTCATGATGTATCGACTCGTAAGAAAGCTTGGAGCAATACTGACGAAATGTTCGATTCTTCAAGGAGTATAGCTTCTATTTTTCTCAATCTCTTCTCTTTTCATTCCTGTTCTCCTTTTCCTTTCCTTTTTTTCCACTTTCCTTTCCTTTTCTACTTTTCGCTCTTCCCGTTCCTCTTCTCAAAATTTTAGGGCCCCCCTCGAAACGTTGCGCCCTCCCGCCCGGCGGGGTTAGCGGGGCCTATATCTACGCCACTGGCATTTTGATGCCATTTCGAGCGTGTAGTGTACTGTAGTTTTTTTTTTTTTAAAACTTAACTTGAACTTTTAGAAGGATTGTTTTAATCACCACTGAAGGTAGGCTATTTGGAGCTCAAAATCAACATGGCATACCTCTGAAGAAGTGAAATTTCTTTGAAATGTGACAAGATTAGGGCAAAAAGCAATAAAAGGCCTGGAAAGAGGAAGATCTGAGGAACAATTTGATGCCATTTAGAGCGTGTAGTGTATTTTTTAAAACTTTACTCGGACTTTAAGAAGTAATTGTTTTATTTACTACTGAAGGTAGTCCATTCGGAGCTCAAAATCAACACGACATACCTCAAAAAAAGTGAAAAAATATTGAAATGTGGCAAGATGTGGCAAAAAGCAATATAAGGCCTGGAAAAAAAGAAGATCTAAGGAACATTTCGACGTCATGTAGAGCGTGTAGTGTAGTGTAGCTTTTTTTAAAACTTTACTTGAACTTTTAGAAGTAATCGTTTCATTACTTAGTGAAGGTAGTCCATTCGGAGCTTAAAATCAAGAGTAAAAAATCAAAATAGATAAATGGGACTAAGTAAAATGGAAAGCTATTGCTTTTAGCTTTAAGATACATGTCCAATAATTATTCTAACATGCTTCAATCAGCTGCTGTGACCCTTTCAAAATTAATGACACATAACCGACGTTGACGCGTTCAGTTACTTACCTGCGAGGTGCGCACCTTTGCGGCGACGGAATCGCCGACGAGCGCCACTGAAAAAATTATACTTTGGCTATTCTAGATACATCAGATGATGTAGATTACGATACAAACAACCGGAAACATGTTTTCCGAAAGTCATTTTTCCCATTTTAGGCCAGAAATACGGGTTTCCAGACCATAGTGCTGCGTTATGAACGGCCGACTCATCTGTAAAATTGCTGGCAGCGTCATTTGGGGGGCGGGAGAGTCCCCCCCCCTCCCCCCGTAATAAATCCTGAACAGCTGTAGCGAAAGTTCGCACACTGACAGAATTCTTTTTTTAATCCAAGGTGTATTTCGTTTGTGTCAAAGAAACTGCACAGTGAAATATTGATTAATGTAAGTGAGAATTCTTTTAACCCGAGAAAAATGTCTACTGCTACTAGTAAAAGATTCCTTGTTGTGACAGTGATTCTCTCCTTCAAGCAATCGGAACTTTACTTCGCGCAAGGAAAACTGTCACAAGTAAACGTGTTTCCTTGTTTTTAAAGAAGTGATTTCTCTCAGTGCAACAGATCATTCTTATTAAATCTATATTTTCCTATTTTAACGTAATTTTTTTTTTTTTTTTTTTTTTTTTGTGCGTCTCTGTGGGGAACATCGTCTATATATCGAATTGATCTTAACCCATTGTGCGTCGACCGGCGCTGTTTGAAGAACATTGAAGCGACTTGACGGTGACTTTACAAACTTCACGGCGAAACCTTTCTTTCTCCTTCCCTTGCTCTCCTCTTATTCCTCTTTTCCAAGTTCGGAAAGAGAAAAAGTCAAAAGGGAGGAGGGTGTCGAAGGGGGGGGGGGAGAAGATTTTAGAATTCTACGCAAACTTTCGACTTCATGACTTTATTTTTTTGCCCCCCCCCCAAACTCTCCAGGCTCCATGCTCTCCCCGCCATCCTTTAGTCACCGTAGATACACCTATAATGTCTCATTTTTCACGATCGTTATGAAAGTTCAATCGAGGTCAATTACAAGTTGTTGAAAAGTTTCCTTGCCTGTCCTTTTTAAATTGGTGACGCTCCTGCATCAGTGTCTGTTTTCGTGGTAACTGGAAGTACACGTTGTTGCCGATGTATCTTTGTTAACTTCTACAGGGGTGCAAAATATTCCAAAACTTCGGAAGTTTCACGCGATCCATGACTTATTTCCTCAAAGGATTGTATAAAATTTCCTCACAAAAATTTGAAAGTGATGACTTTTTTTTGCTTATTTTAACATTTCAACACCGTATGTTCGCAAAATGACCGATATTTTCCCATTTTGTACACTATTTCCCTGGGAAATCCTTATTGCCATCATTTAAAAAAAAAAATATGGAAAAATTCCCTAACTTTTTCAGAAATTTCCTCACTTTCACGCGATCCGCGGATCGCTAGATCGGGCACATTTTGCACCCCTGAACTTCTAACGATTTCCAAAGTTGGCAAAATTGCGACATTGCCAAATTGTTTTGGTCCGTGACGAAAATTAGAGTGTCGAATTCACTTGAATCAAAACATTTGCAAGTGTTTGTTCCATATTATTGTATAATGTATATCCATCCCTCCAATTCCCGTCCTTCATTTACTATGGGGACAATATCTGGGACAGCAAATGTAATATACACAACGCATCGTCATGTGTCAAACGTCGAGTATGCATCGAATTTAAACTCCTCCATTAGCTTATTCCTTTTTTTATCGTGGGGACAATATCTTGGAAAGGGTATGCAATAAGCAACGCGTCTGTTTCACACCTGTCTTTTGTCAAATTGTGAGTTTGCGTTGCATATTTCTTAAATTCTTATTACTATCGCTGTTCTTTCGTTACAGCGTGAACTGAACAATGTCTAGGCAGGGTATGCAATACGAAACGCACGTATCTGTTTGTCACCGTATATCGTATCCTACTTCATTTGTCCTTTCTTTATAGAGGGGGCAATGCCTTTGACACGGTGTGCAATACACTACGCACCTATTACGTGTGTCAAATTTTGCAGGTTTGCGTTGCGTATTGCGTATCCTCCCCTTCTTTTGCTGTCCTTTGTATTTACTGGGGACAATGTGTGGGGCGGGGTATGCAATACGCAGCGCACCTATTACGTGTGTTAAAGTTTGAAAGTGTGCGTTGCGTATTGCATTCCCCCTCCTATCATTATTTCGCTGTCCTTTGTTTGTCGTGGGACCAGGGATACCAGGAATAAGGTATGCCGTACCCAACCGCACCTGTGTTACATATTTCATTTATCAAATTTCATGTTTCCGTTGCATATTACTTAAGGGGAGAAGGAGGTCCCAAATGAAAAAAAAAATGTTTTTTTTTGTTTTTAATTTTATTTGGAAGGGGACGTTCTCAGCTTTAAAATGATATGATATATTGTATAGTTTAGAAAAAAATCGATTTTTTATGAATTTTCAAAGTTGAAGAGTCCTTATCAGGTCAGCTGATTTTTAGTTTTTTTCTTTTTGCGATACTGAAAAACGTGGTTTCTTTATCTTTTGGTGCACTTTTCTCAGGAACCAACAATGCTATTTTCATAAACTTTTTTTTTTTTAAATTTTCCTCAGAAAAAGCTCTATAAGCAGGACTAGGATATTTTGAGTATCTCTTTTACTTTTTTTTTTATAGACATTCAAAGCTCAAAAAAAAGGTGAACAAATCAACTAAACTTTCAACTTTGAAAAAAAAAAAGTTTTCAATGAATTTTAAAAATCCTAGTTACACTTATAGCCAACACTCATACACAACTTCATGCAAAATTGCACTCTTGTAGGTCAAATAGTTCCTGAGAAAAATGCACCAGAAGGGAAGCATATTTAACATGGTTTAACATAGGACCTCCTTCTCCCCTTACCCCAGATTTCTGATTATTATATTTGTCTCGTTGTCTCGGTACCCTTTCCGTCTACCATGCGAAGACCGATACTTAAATGCATCAGGATCTCTGAAAACTTGATCAAATGAAAGATCAAATCATAATTTGTCGTTTACTCTTGATGTTGCGCCAAAATCAAACGTTTGCTTTTAATCACAAATCCGCACAAGTTGGAGCCTCTGTCGGAAAAATACCTTTCTTGAAAAATTATGGTAAATTAATGTGGAAAATTTGGTTTATTTATTCACAATGATAAAACTTAAAAGAGATATCACTAATTGGAGTAAAGAAAGATCAAGCGCGAAATGCCTTAAAAAAATCACCCAAAAAAAATCCCAAAAAAAACTGCACCCAAAAAAATCGCGTTTGAGGCACCGTAACTGGGGTCCGACTGTCATGATGTATCGACTCGTAAGAAAGCTTGGAGCAATACTGACGAAATGTTCGATTCTTCAAGGAGTATAGCTTCTATTTTTCTCAATCTCTTCTCTTTTCATTCCTGTTCTCCTTTTCCTTTCCTTTTTTTCCACTTTCCTTTCCTTTTCTACTTTTCGCTCTTCCCGTTCCTCTTCTCAAAATTTTAGGGCCCCCCTCGAAACGTTGCGCCCTCCCGCCCGGCGGGGTTAGCGGGGCCTATATCTACGCCACTGGCATTTTGATGCCATTTCGAGCGTGTAGTGTACTGTAGTTTTTTTTTTTTAAAACTTAACTTGAACTTTTAGAAGGATTGTTTTAATCACCACTGAAGGTAGGCTATTTGGAGCTCAAAATCAACATGGCATACCTCTGAAGAAGTGAAATTTCTTTGAAATGTGACAAGATTAGGGCAAAAAGCAATAAAAGGCCTGGAAAGAGGAAGATCTGAGGAACAATTTGATGCCATTTAGAGCGTGTAGTGTATTTTTTAAAACTTTACTCGGACTTTAAGAAGTAATTGTTTTATTTACTACTGAAGGTAGTCCATTCGGAGCTCAAAATCAACACGACATACCTCAAAAAAAGTGAAAAAATATTGAAATGTGGCAAGATGTGGCAAAAAGCAATATAAGGCCTGGAAAAAAAGAAGATCTAAGGAACATTTCGACGTCATGTAGAGCGTGTAGTGTAGTGTAGCTTTTTTTAAAACTTTACTTGAACTTTTAGAAGTAATCGTTTCATTACTTAGTGAAGGTAGTCCATTCGGAGCTTAAAATCAAGAGTAAAAAATCAAAATAGATAAATGGGACTAAGTAAAATGGAAAGCTATTGCTTTTAGCTTTAAGATACATGTCCAATAATTATTCTAACATGCTTCAATCAGCTGCTGTGACCCTTTCAAAATTAATGACACATAACCGACGTTGACGCGTTCAGTTACTTACCTGCGAGGTGCGCACCTTTGCGGCGACGGAATCGCCGACGAGCGCCACTGAAAAAATTATACTTTGGCTATTCTAGATACATCAGATGATGTAGATTACGATACAAACAACCGGAAACATGTTTTCCGAAAGTCATTTTTCCCATTTTAGGCCAGAAATACGGGTTTCCAGACCATAGTGCTGCGTTATGAACGGCCGACTCATCTGTAAAATTGCTGGCAGCGTCATTTGGGGGGCGGGAGAGTCCCCCCCCCTCCCCCCGTAATAAATCCTGAACAGCTGTAGCGAAAGTTCGCACACTGACAGAATTCTTTTTTTAATCCAAGGTGTATTTCGTTTGTGTCAAAGAAACTGCACAGTGAAATATTGATTAATGTAAGTGAGAATTCTTTTAACCCGAGAAAAATGTCTACTGCTACTAGTAAAAGATTCCTTGTTGTGACAGTGATTCTCTCCTTCAAGCAATCGGAACTTTACTTCGCGCAAGGAAAACTGTCACAAGTAAACGTGTTTCCTTGTTTTTAAAGAAGTGATTTCTCTCAGTGCAACAGATCATTCTTATTAAATCTATATTTTCCTATTTTAACGTAATTTTTTTTTTTTTTTTTTTTTTTTTGTGCGTCTCTGTGGGGAACATCGTCTATATATCGAATTGATCTTAACCCATTGTGCGTCGACCGGCGCTGTTTGAAGAACATTGAAGCGACTTGACGGTGACTTTACAAACTTCACGGCGAAACCTTTCTTTCTCCTTCCCTTGCTCTCCTCTTATTCCTCTTTTCCAAGTTCGGAAAGAGAAAAAGTCAAAAGGGAGGAGGGTGTCGAAGGGGGGGGGGGAGAAGATTTTAGAATTCTACGCAAACTTTCGACTTCATGACTTTATTTTTTTGCCCCCCCCCCAAACTCTCCAGGCTCCATGCTCTCCCCGCCATCCTTTAGTCACCGTAGATACACCTATAATGTCTCATTTTTCACGATCGTTATGAAAGTTCAATCGAGGTCAATTACAAGTTGTTGAAAAGTTTCCTTGCCTGTCCTTTTTAAATTGGTGACGCTCCTGCATCAGTGTCTGTTTTCGTGGTAACTGGAAGTACACGTTGTTGCCGATGTATCTTTGTTAACTTCTACAGGGGTGCAAAATATTCCAAAACTTCGGAAGTTTCACGCGATCCATGACTTATTTCCTCAAAGGATTGTATAAAATTTCCTCACAAAAATTTGAAAGTGATGACTTTTTTTGCTTATTTTAACATTTCAACACCGTATGTTCGCAAAATGACCGATATTTTCCCATTTTGTACACTATTTCCCTGGGAAATCCTTATTGCCATCATTTAAAAAAAAAAATATGGAAAAATTCCCTAACTTTTTCAGAAATTTCCTCACTTTCACGCGATCCGCGGATCGCTAGATCGGGCACATTTTGCACCCCTGAACTTCTAACGATTTCCAAAGTTGGCAAAATTGCGACATTGCCAAATTGTTTTGGTCCGTGACGAAAATTAGAGTGTCGAATTCACTTGAATCAAAACATTTGCAAGTGTTTGTTCCATATTATTGTATAATGTATATCCATCCCTCCAATTCCCGTCCTTCATTTACTATGGGGACAATATCTGGGACAGCAAATGTAATATACACAACGCATCGTCATGTGTCAAACGTCGAGTATGCATCGAATTTAAACTCCTCCATTAGCTTATTCCTTTTTTTATCGTGGGGACAATATCTTGGAAAGGGTATGCAATAAGCAACGCGTCTGTTTCACACCTGTCTTTTGTCAAATTGTGAGTTTGCGTTGCATATTTCTTAAATTCTTATTACTATCGCTGTTCTTTCGTTACAGCGTGAACTGAACAATGTCTAGGCAGGGTATGCAATACGAAACGCACGTATCTGTTTGTCACCGTATATCGTATCCTACTTCATTTGTCCTTTCTTTATAGAGGGGGCAATGCCTTTGACACGGTGTGCAATACACTACGCACCTATTACGTGTGTCAAATTTTGCAGGTTTGCGTTGCGTATTGCGTATCCTCCCCTTCTTTTGCTGTCCTTTGTATTTACTGGGGACAATGTGTGGGGCGGGGTATGCAATACGCAGCGCACCTATTACGTGTGTTAAAGTTTGAAAGTGTGCGTTGCGTATTGCATTCCCCCTCCTATCATTATTTCGCTGTCCTTTGTTTGTCGTGGGACCAGGGATACCAGGAATAAGGTATGCCGTACCCAACCGCACCTGTGTTACATATTTCATTTATCAAATTTCATGTTTCCGTTGCATATTACTTAAGGGGAGAAGGAGGTCCCAAATGAAAAAAAAATGTTTTTTTTTGTTTTTAATTTTATTTGGAAGGGGACGTTCTCAGCTTTAAAATGATATGATATATTGTATAGTTTAGAAAAAAATCGATTTTTTATGAATTTTCAAAGTTGAAGAGTCCTTATCAGGTCAGCTGATTTTTAGTTTTTTTCTTTTTGCGATACTGAAAAACGTGGTTTCTTTATCTTTTGGTGCACTTTTCTCAGGAACCAACAATGCTATTTTCATAAACTTTTTTTTTTTTTTAAATTTTCCTCAGAAAAAGCTCTATAAGCAGGACTAGGATATTTTGAGTATCTCTTTTACTTTTTTTTTTATAGACATTCAAAGCTCAAAAAAAAGGTGAACAAATCAACTAAACTTTCAACTTTGAAAAAAAAAAAGTTTTCAATGAATTTTAAAAATCCTAGTTACACTTATAGCCAACACTCATACACAACTTCATGCAAAATTGCACTCTTGTAGGTCAAATAGTTCCTGAGAAAAATGCACCAGAAGGGAAGCATATTTAACATGGTTTAACATAGGACCTCCTTCTCCCCTTACCCCAGATTTCTGATTATTATATTTGTCTCGTTGTCTCGGTACCCTTTCCGTCTACCATGCGAAGACCGATACTTAAATGCATCAGGATCTCTGAAAACTTGATCAAATGAAAGATCAAATCATAATTTGTCGTTTACTCTTGATGTTGCGCCAAAATCAAACGTTTGCTTTTAATTTTGCTCCAAGAGAATCGTTGCTTGCTCCAATTTGATAGCGTAATCGGTGCCTCGAATTATTATTCAAATGAATCTGTTGAAATATATTTGATGTCGATGATTCGCTCAGAGAGTTGTGGTCTTGCGGTCATCAAATTGAATTATTTCGGCTTCAATTGAGCAGGGTATTATGCTATGTATACATATATTTTTTTTTTAAATTTGTTCACCGCTTTTAATCCAAACGGGAGTCGGGGGGGGGGAGAGGGGAGGGAATCATTGCAGTTATACGTTTGTGATTCATAACTTTAGCAGTTGCTCGCCGTTAACCACAAACAGAACATCGATTGTTTAGTCTGCGGAGAACGGATATGGAGGCTCATGTATGTATGTATGTCTGTTTATACTCCTCGGGGCGTTTCGAGAAAGATAGCGTGTCTAGTCTTGCTAATTGCTTAATTTTGGCGGTAAGGCGCATCCTCTATCTCGTCGCAGATCAAGTGAGATGGTTGCTGTGAGTCCCTCTTTAAACCTGCAGCGATTGGTGCCTTCTTACCCGCATTGGAAATTGCAAAGTTGTGGTGTGACGTCACTATCAAAATTGCATTTTAACTTGTCTGTTTTGCTCAAGTGAAGTCAAGTGTGTAAGAAATTGGATCGCCTTTTACGAATGCAGATTCCTGCTAATGAACGACTCGTTCTCCAACGTTTTATTGCACCAACGAATTCCCCTTTCCTCTTTACAATGTATCCTCAAATTCCAGCTAAATTCTGATAGATTACACGTTAATTAGTTTGCAATCACGGTTTTATCGGATGGAGTTGTATGTTTTGTCCTTGTCTCACTCTTGGGTTCTCATGGGCAGCAGGCCCATCTTTCAATTTTAACCTAAACCAATAATGGGGCTTTTGCAAACTTTTGCTATACAGGAATTGAAAAGTTGATTATTGCGTAAAAACCTGTAAAAATGGCAATGAGCGCACTAAAAAATCACGGAATTCACCCTCGCATTATGGCGGTTCGACGCAGGTATCATGGGAGATTCTTATCTAAATCGAGACAAATCTCTGTGTTTCTGTAGAGAAAGGGACAAATTAGACAGGAATCTCTCATGATACCTGCGTTGAAGCGCCGTTATACGATCTTGCCGTTAGAGCGGTTTTGTGCGTTTATTACTGAATTTTAGACTTTTTCACTGTGATTTTCGTGACTTTCGCTGGTTTTTACTACAGAATAGTCTATTCATTTCCTTATAGCAAAAGCTTGCAAGAGCTCCATTAAGATTGTCTACTAAAAAGTAACACTATTGGTCTGCAGCTGCACCCAACGGGAAGTTTAACTGTGGTTGCCATGGCAACGGTCAAGTCTTACAATGATCGACCAATAGCGTCACTCATAGTCAGTCCTGTTTATCGATTAAATGTAAAAGTAAACAATCAGCCCGCAGGAGATTATATTATTCAGACTTATCTGCAGGAGAGGAGCTTTGCAAGTCGTATATTGGGAATTCAAAAAAAAAAAAAAAAAAAACACCGTGAAAACGTATCTAGATACTTTTTTAATCGGAAGTTTTTCCTTAAACCTAGGGGGTTTGAGTTTTTTGAAGATTTTAATGTATCCATAACTAACCAACCTTGGTGGATCCAGCAATTTCTCATTAGTGTATTCTTCCCATTTGATTGCATGAGATACAATTGATAAATCATGGGGCTGTAAGCCCCATCAAGAATCGATTAATAATCAAGCATTCAAATGGGGGAGAATGTATCATTACCAAAATGCTGGACACTCCTGTGCCAACCATGCTTTTTGATGTCTTCTCTTTTCTCGCAAAATCAATGATTGCTCTCTTTCCATTTTCAATGTCTAGTTCTTATTATTTTGTGTCGAGTATATCAAATTTATTTACTGTATAAGGTGTCCATAACTTCGTTCTCTCTCTTTCTCTCTCTCTCTCTCTCTCTCTCTCTCTCTCTCTCTCTCTCTCTCTCTCTCTTTCTCTCTCTCTCTTAATTCAACAAACTTTCCGAGTTGAGTCGTGCGTGTCGGCAAGTATAAAAGTAAGATTCGCCGAGAGAAAGGATTAGCGGATGGATTAAGACGTTTTAAAGGATTATCTTAAATCTCTGTCATCGTTTATTGTCACAAATATTGAGTTACCTCTCTGGAAACTTCTTGTCGTCCCTGTAAACGGATAATTTCCCTCGACTTCTTGACTCTTTCTGTCTTTGCCATCAGTTTGGTTTCCTCTCAAAGTTTACATCGAGCCCTGGGGAATTTCATTTTTCAACCTCCCGCTCGCAGGAATTCACTTAAAGTTGTATGAAACGTCAGCACTGTTATCGATTTGACTATATACTAACATTACACATAGTTCTACGGCTCATCATTTCAGTCGTTAATCTGCGCAATCAAACTTTTCATTAACCTTTCTTTAAGAAGAGAACCTCGGTCTTTTGAAACAGGTCAGTCCGCGATAGTGCTGTGAGTCTTTTTGACAAAAGCGGAAACCATTTGATTCAAATGGGGGTTGATATCCTGTTATGGTGAGATTACATTGCCAGCATCAGAGTTGGGCAAATGGGTCTTGAGTTGAACCGATGTTGAACTACCGAGTACCTTCAGTTTTCATTCTGACTCTCCGATTACATTTTGTACTCGAGATTTGGAAAGTTTTCAACAGGAACGTCATTTCAAGTTCGGCTTGGGGGGGGGGGCAAAATATCTTATGACCTTTTTTTTTTTTTTTTTTTTTTTTTGCTCATCATTATAATTTTCGGCTTGGAGGGGGCTAAAAAATCGGATAACCTTTTTTTTTTTTTTTTTTTTTTTTTTTTTTTTTTTTTTTTTTTTTGCTCATCAACATAATTTTAGAGCCAAAGAGCCGTCTTTTGGGGGCAAAAATCGGATGACTTTTTTTTCTTTGCTCATCAATATACTTCGTGCCAGTTTTTGAGCCCGACTTCAAATCCTTGGGGGGGCACTTGCCCCCCCCCAGCCCCCCCTAAATGACGCCCATGGTTTTCAACCCGTTTTTAAAGAGTGATCCGCAACCGCATCCCCTCCCCCCAAATCAAAGGCAACCTGATTAAATCATACTACAAAGTAACCGAAAATAATAATTTATTTTTGAAAATCAGCGTAGATATAATTAACCCATGAATTGGAGTTTGAAAACTAAGTACACGGAAGCTCAACCTCTGTACTCGAGTCTCCATTTGCCCAACTCTGGCCAGTTTAGGAACACGGCATTCGAAGCAAAATACCATAGGCGTAGCGTGACCAAAAAAAGTGGGGGGGGGGCTAAAAAGTGAAAAAATGATTACTTTTTTTTTTCTTCTCGTCTCAAAGGGATGTTTAAATACCAAGAATTACCAAATCGATGTGTGTTTAGCCCCTCCGTAATATTATAGCCCCGAGTTTTAGCCCCTCCACCCTAAAAAATTGGGGGGGGGCTATAGCCCCCCTAGCCCCTGATACGCTACGCCTATGCGAAATACTTTTTAGCGCCATCAGACTCACCTGTTAAAATGGACCGTGGAGGAGAGCTTATATTTATTGATGAATTGATAACTACGTGTAATCGTAGAGTGCGTTTCCAAACTGGAGGCGGACCGATACCTATATTCTATAATTTTTGGAGTTTTTCCAACGTTATTTTTCCATATCGCATGGTGGAAATGAATGGACATGAATTTAAGCTTTAGCCTTCCATTGAAGGCTGATTTAAAGACAAAAAAGCCAGAAGAGCATATCCAATGCTCATGCTATTCTGGGTTTTTTTTTTTTTTTTTTTTTTTTTTTTTTTTTTTTTTTTTTGCAAATTTGCTGATCATGCAAGTTTCGTTTTGATTTGATTTGAAGGCATGCAAGTCGAAAATTTGCCAAAGATTACCTGTGATGTCCGCCAACGCTCTTCCGAAGCAAACTCCGAGAGCCGATTTTGAACACGTTCTTCGAAACTTCCTACACCCGAACTCTAACATGGAAGAAGATATGGATTCTGCGCGTTGCCGCACATTTTTGGAAGAAAGCTTGAGGAACAGAGTGAAAGGCTGGTAAGAAGCAAATTTTAGTGATCGAATATCATTCACTTCAAGAATTGATGATTGCTAACTGATGCCGCTGATCGGTGAAAAATCTAGCCAATGAGAGTCGAGAATGAACTTCTGAATGATATGAAAATGAAAAATTCGATAATAATATTCCATAACATAACCTCTAAATCAGCTCTGAATAACATGGCCATTTTTAACAATAAAACTAGCGTTTTCGAAGCTAAAATTATGTTTGTCTCATAGGAAAATGACTTCCACGCATGGTCTGTACAATAAACTTTATTCGAAAAGTTCGTTATTTTTGAAATTATCGTGGCGAAAGGAGTCAAACAGGATAGAAGATGAGATTTCTGACACAGGTTGCAACAATTCAAAATCGAATCTACCTCCGGAGGTGAATTCGAAATTTCCAATTGTTGGAATTCAACGGTCTCCGGTGAGACCACCGAAACAATCGAATATCATCAAAATAAAATGCAAATCCATCGAATATCATACGACGGTGAATGATATTCAACCGCTAAAATTCGCCTAAGGCCTTACCTTGAAAATTCCCGTAGTCTAAAAGATCAAAGTGATGAAATGACCCCGGAATACGGTGTAAATAAAATTGTGTGTTTAATCCTCGAGCTTTCCTCCAAAAAAACCGCGGCATCGCCGCAGAATCCATATCTTCCATTAAGTGATTTTCCGAATTACGGAACTTTCGAGGAACATGTTAAAATTAGACCCCAATAGTATTCGTGTTCATATTTATCCAAATAGTGTCTTGCCGTAGTGAAAGACGTATTCCTGCGGACCGATCGTTTAATTTTTCGTTAAACTGATTGCAAAAGACTATCTATGAGAGACTTTGTATTGATCGAGCATTTTAGAATTTGGCCGTCGGTATTATAACCCTAGTTAATAGTTTTATTCCCAGTTACAGTATTTTAAAGGCTACTTATGGGTAGGGTAGCTTTTATAATGCTACCAAGGACGGGAATTAACGAGACATTTATAACTGCGTGGTTACCAATAACGGACAAGTCCTACCGATGCTCGACCAATAGCAATTCTCGTAGAAATATATAGAATGTAGGCTGATTATGAACGATCGTTTCGTAATGCCAACGAGTTGATGACCGAGTACGTATTATTCTTATGGGTGGTGTCATTAAGATAGGTTCCATTCCGATCGAAACCCTCCCATATCTGCAGTAACGATGACTCCTGAGCTATCGGCGAATTTCCGCAGAGATGGGAGGGTTTCTATTTGAATGACACCACCCATGAGAATAACACGTACTCGATCATTGACTCGTTGGTATTACCATACGATCGTTACGTTCATAATCAGCATGCTCAGTCTAGTTACTTTCGGTAGCGTAAAAGTAAACAATCGGCCGTCTAGATACGTGTAACGCACATAAATCACCATCATTCAGAAGATTTATCAGGTGCGTTGCGTGTTGCATACCTAGCTCCAGTATCTTTGCCACCGTCGCCGGTAGAAGTTCATTTATTATTACGTTCGTTGAACGTTCTTCTCGTCATGTATCAGTATTTAGTGTACAGACGTGGCAAATAGACTAATGAGACAAATTCTCCGAGTGTCTCCGACGCAAGACTGCGCCATCAATTACTGGACTAAATTTTACTTTTTCCCCGGTCGCGTCGCGTCTCGCGCTTGTCGCGGGGTCGTAATTTACACGTGCGTTATCGTGCGGATTCTGCCGTGCGCCAATGTCTGCCACCGCATGAAATTGCGGAACCGAACTGCCTTGCCAATTTGTTTGTTCGTTTATAATCACGTGAGCGAAATCGGTTGATAAACAGGGTGCATTAATCGCCGCCCATATACCTCCGTGGTATATTTATGAAGTATTGGAGTCTCCTTCTCAGCTACTTTTCTCTCTCCAACGCGCATGCAATCTCTCTCGCTCTCTCTTTACTCTCTCTCCATCTCTCAAACACACACACACACTCACTCTCACATACGTGCACTTACGCTTGCACACAACCGAACGCAGTGCTCATCTTTTGAATAACCCGCGCAGCCGAATACGTCTAGATCTCGATCTGTGACGTCGGCCGTCCATCTAGTTAATTGGCCGTTTGTTAAAAGTGAGCGTTTTTGGCCTCCTCCTTTACTTTTCGCCCCCCCCCTACCACCCCGTGAATCCCTTTTTCTCTCCAACACCTTTCTTTCTCCCTGCTCCGGCTGTTCATCTTCGGCCATTGTAATTTTATTTATAGGTCATTGTTGATAATCGCCGATACCACACCGTGCTGAGCGGACAGTGGACAGGAATGATGAATTCACGGAAAAGAACAGTTGCTTTAATGAGACTTCTACTGAAACAACACGTTTTGAGCTACAGCATTATGGAGCTCGAATGGGTCTGTTGCAAAATTTTGATACAGTTATAAAGAGGGACTGTATACTAGTGTCAAATCACTTGATAATATTCTGATTGTGAGAAAAATTTCCTGTTGTTGTAACAAGATGTCTATGAATATTTATCTGACCGAAGAATGCGGTAGTTGTAACCGGGTGTATGGTGACTAACCAGAAGTTCAGTCACCATTACAGGAATTTCCGGTCAGGTAAGTATTGAAGAGACGTCTTGTTACGGCAATAGGAAATTTCTCTCTGTGTAACTGCTCCGTTGGGAGCATCAGAAAGTTCCAAAATTGACTCTTGAAGATTCAATAAATGCTATTTTAAACAAATTTCCAGATGTCGATTATATGAACGGGTTATACGCTGGGGAAGTTGTCTCTAATCGCATTTTTCTGTGACGAGAAAAGTCATTCATCATTCTTTGAAAAAGCTGAAATTAGACGAGATGACTCTCTCATTGCGACACTCCTGCATTTGACCGCTACCCTGGATTCCACCTAAAACGCTTTTTGTGGGTTTATGAGTAGATTGTGAGACTTTTTCCGTGCGTGAATTTTACCAACTTTTTCAATGAAATCACCCCTCGCTGTAGCAAAAGTTTACAACATACAGTACCAACAAAAATGCTTGTAATCTTATACATAGCCCTAGCCACGATATTGTCAGTCTCTCTCTCAGCGCATTTGAACGCATGCGTTAGAAAAGGATGGAAATAGGGGCTGTCACGTGGCTTCAGCTCCCGTTATTGTCCTTTTCTATCACATGCAGTCAAATGGGATAAGAGAAAGGAAGACGATATTCTGGCTACGGCTATGATCTTATAGAAACTAAAAAAAAACCGTGTTGCAGCAATAAAAATCTTGAAAAATTAAGCCCAGGTAACTAAAATAAGTCCGGTGCTCATTATTTGCATTAGAACAAATAATTCATGTGGTAGAAGGTTAAATTCTCATTGCATGAGAAAATAACGTTGGAAAAACTCCAAAGATTATAGAATATAGGTATAGAGTCTGGAAACGCACTCTACGATTACACGAAGTTATCAATTCATCAATAAATATAAGGTATCTTCAGGTTAAATACAACTTTGTGAGTAGATTTCGAAGGTCTTTTCTCTGTTGGACTGTGGCTGTTGAAAGAAGGAAACTATGAGGATATAATATTCTCTTAAAACGTTGGTACAATTCATAAGACGTATTCAGTCGATGCCGTTTCTATAGTGGCTCGCGCCAATTACGGATTCTTTCGATTTTAAACCGACTTGGAGTAATCGATCTTCAAGGGGTTTTCTGAATCCCTGACCAATTGATAATTTTGATTTTTACGCTTTAACGACATAGATGTCCGCCCCCAATGAATACACAACAAGGGTCCCTAGTCACAAACATGGGTTTTTTTTTTTTTTTATAATTGGACCTGTAATCGCATAGGTTTAGCAGAGTTTGATGTAAATCGACCTGCCGAGTTCGAATTTGGCCTTAGTTTTGATCGAAATGTTCTAAATTTTCCACAATTTAAACTTTTATCACGATTATTTTTCAAAAGTAGAATATGCGTGAAATCGGGACGAGTTAAGTAGAAAATGATATCATTTTTGAAATCAGCGTCCCAAATACTATTGATTTGCACAAAGTTATTGTATTTAACAAGAAAATTCATTGAAATACATTGAAATTTAGTTTTAAAAAAAAACACTGATGTATGCGGTGCTTTCACGGACAGCTATGTCGTTAAAGAGGCCTACTTGATAATTTTGCCTGGGTTCAAATGGCAAAAGAATATGGTTGCCTTATAGCACAAGCCACTGTGCCGTTTTAAGCCGCATCTTTATGGTTTATGTTAAAACAACCGTGTTTTATGGCCTAATCTCAGCAAATTAATAATCTTCTAGAATTTACTATTAGGATAAATTTCAGTCATTTCAATTATTTTTCAAACCGAAAATAATTTTGAATGGGGCTTAAAAGCGTGATCAAATAGTCTTTAAAGCTCTTAATTTCTACCGTTTGATGATTTCACTTACTTTATGGTGATTTGTGGTGATCTTTATGATGAAATTAACTTCTTGAGTTTTGGCCACCTTACTACCTATTTTCGACCACCGTGCGCTATGCAGTGCAGTGGGCTCTACACCACGACTGAAATAAATTCTGTCCCGGCTGTCAATTATAATTTGCTTCACGTCGCATTTAATTCAGTTTTTAACTAATAGAATAGTTTACGGGTTTACAGGGTGTTCCTAAAGTCTCACCTTCAAACATTAATTTTGCAGATCGGACGGCGCAGCGAGAGAAGTAGTAGAGCTCGTTTCAGAAGTGTAGGCGCACCTAGACCATAATCTTTGGCGACTTTTCAACTTTCATTCCTTCGAATTAAAACAAAACTTGCCTCCAACTTTGAATCTTTGATTTTTAAGCGTTCCTCAATGAAAAGTCAAAGCTTCAATTCATCTTCATTAATTTTCATTTTGTAACATGAGAAATAATGTTGACAAATTCCAAAGATTATCGGTCTAGGTGTGCCTACAGTCTACACTTCTGAAACGAGCTCTATCCGATGGAAACTCGAGCGGAAAGAATGAAGTGAGGATCTTCTGTACTCTCGCTGCTGTCCCTTGCGTCGCCGCTCACTGGATCGAAGTGTGGGTTTTTCCGAACATGAAATAATGATGTTGTTTCTTTGCCTAGTGAACATCCTAGAGTTAATGTTTTCATGGGGAAAACCATGTTGTGTAACTCATCATAAGTTTTAAAATGAAAGATTTAACGCATTTTTAACTCATCTTGTTGTTTATTATCATAATCCTTATTTTTATTCTTTTAAATTTTGTCTGGAAAATTGCAAGTTTTAATCCACCGTGCGCCGTTAATGCTCCTTATTTTTGTATATTTAATTGCTTTGACAGCTCTCACGTCGTCTAAATTGTTTGACATCAAAGATATCTTCATCGCATATAGTTCGCGCAGCGTTTATAATTAGTTTCACTGTCATTGTGATTATTGTGAACACGGGGTAGGTATTAGTCGATTAAAAACTAGAAGTGAGGAAGAATTGGATTATTTTATGAAAAAGCTTGACACGTTGCACTTGAGCGTTAGTATGACATGACGGCTCGTGTGATTTGGAAATAGTGTTCCCTTCTTCATCTAAACAAATGTAAGACAATCGATTCTCCATTCTCAACAGCCATGAGGCTGTAGAGTGTCCGTCTCCGCGGATCGATTGTTTTACCTTCGTTTAAATGGACAAATTTCATGGTTGCCAAAATGTACGATTTTCTATTGTTGAGCAGTCTTCAAAACCTCGTTGTGCCATTACAGCTTATTGTTTGGAAAAAAGAAAAAAAAGAAAAGAAAAGAAAACCCTTTGTTGGAACTGGAATTTGCCAGTTCCTAGCTGGTGGATAACAATGTCTCAATAATAATATAATTTAAATTATCATTTATTTTACTGTTTATAATTACCAATCCAATGCGAAACTGGTAATGTTTGACGACGCGCACATTTTGAATTCACTGTAAGTACTTAATATAACTTAATATATACTTAATACTTAATTTTGACTAGTTATATAAACTTAATTTTGTATACTTAATTATAAATACTTAATTACTTAATTTATACTTAATTATAAAAACGTAATTACTTAATTTATACTTAATTAGTATGAAGTATACTAATACTTAATTTTGACTAGTTTTCTGTAAATAAGTACTTAATTTTGACTAGTTTTCTTTTCTTATCAGACACAGACACCCTCAAATTCTACCATTTTCTTGGATTAAAATCGACGGCGTGTTGTTACAAAATGGCATCCAAATAATTTAATTAAACATTTCAAAATTTCCCGTCTAATTTTCTCTCCTCCGTGGTGCACCAACTAGCAAATTTCCATGAAATGTTTTTGTGAGATTTTTCAGGTTGCACTGAAAGGGAGGGGAAAAAATATAAAAAAATTCCCCTTTTTGAGTTTTTGCTATTTATTTTATGAATGAAACGGTAATGCTAGAATTTGAAATGTTGCATTGAGTTACGCCTCTTTGTACAATGTACATTGACTATAGATTGGGCAAAATGTAACAGTGCTCCGTTGCGCAATTTTTTACTGTTCCCGCGTGTTTTCGTAAATTCGGCAGCTGCGCAGTGTGCAGCATATACCGTTAGTATACATTAAATCAAGTATAGCACGTCAAAGCCACTTGTTCGCGGTATATAAAATTCACCCCCACGTGCTTCCGAAGAAAGAGAGTGAGAGCGAGACATAGAGAAGAAAGAGAGAGGGAGAGAGAGAGAGAGAGTGAGAGAGAAAGGGAGAGAGAGAGAGAGTGAGTGAGTGAGAGAGAGAGAGAAAGATAGATAGAGAGAGAGAGGAGAGAGAGAGAGAGAGAGAGAGAGAGAGAGAGAGAGAGAGAGAGAGAGAGAGAGAGAGAGAGATTGTCCGAAGAATTTATATAGTCGTGTTACACTTTCTGTTTCTTTCGCGACGAACGAGTTTTTTTTCCTTTTCCTTTTATTTATTTTACTTTTATTTTTTCCTGCGGCGGCCGACCTTGCTTCGATGACACTGCGACCTTGCGCTTGGTGTGCAGAATCGAAGACATCCAGCGATTATTGTCAACCTTGCACACGTCAAGTCCACCCGCCAGGTTTTTGGCGGATCGGTTGTCTCTCGGGCATCAATTTAGGTCGTCACCTACTAAACAGTATCTTTTAGGATTATTTTTTTCTGCTTCTGAACGGTCCTTCTCGGCGATGTGATCTCTGCTCCTTTTATCTCGTTGCCTCCTCAACAGCGTTGCCAAGTCACATTTAAAAAGGCAGAAAAAAAGAGAAAAAATGAAAGAAAAAAAAAACAAAACAAAACCATTACCTCCACCAAGAACAATATCAACCATGAAAGCTGCCAGAAAATTTTCCAAAGAAGACCAAAATGTAATGATTTTTTTTTTCCGTATTTTCTCTCCCTGTGTTTTTCGTTATTTCTCCCTTACCTCCAATAAGTGTTCTCCCTTCTATATCTACAACTCATCCAGTTTTTATACTCCTTTTTTTTCTTCCTTCTCTTTATTTTTTTGTTTTCTCTTTTCTTCTTTCGTATATTTCCTTCTCTTTTCAATTTCTAAAAGAGGGCTAATTCCTTCTCCTTCCATGTATCCATATAAGCACGACAAAACGGTAGAAATAACCATAAGACATTTCCTTTGGGAATATTCAAAGCATGTTCACTGTTCATTGTTCAATCATCTCCAAATCTTGAAATTTGTGGTAATCTTCCAGACCCATTTCTGCATTAATTGCTAGTCGAAAACGCGTGTGCTCAACTGCACCAGTGTTGCCAGATTGGGGTGAAAAAGCCGTACGTTTTACATTGATTTAAATGGGGACGATACGGCTTTTTACCCTCGATCCGGCAACACTGAACTGGACTGGTTGTCACAGATTTTTCAGAGCAAGTATAAGTGTGAGTGGAACTGTTTGAGTTTACTGGAAATAAAAGTCGGATTAAATTTCGAGGTATCATTCATTTAGTGAGGCAAGAGACCTGCAATGATTACGAATCATGTCTGAATGAAAGTAAAGGATTTGTGGAATGGAAAGAGCTCATTACATGACTTGGGTCATTTTTCTGAAGGTGATTTTTTTTTCTTTTGGCAGAAAAAAATACTGGAAGGTGAAAAAGAAAAAGCTCAACTAAATGGATCGTGGGTCCTCGTATAAGACTCTTGAGTTATAATTCGTTTGTGGAGATAATAATGTTCGTGAACTGAAGAGAAACTTGTATAATCTTAAAGTGCACTTGATAGTTGCAAAAGTAGTGTGATTTATTAACGACAAATGGATGTAAAATGGACAAATGGAGTTAGTATTTTATGGGGTTATGAGTACTCCTCAGCACTGAACTTTTTCGAATCCGACCTATTTTGGATCTTGGGGTTTTTTTGTTGTTTTGTTTTGTTTTTTTGTTTTGTTTTTTTTTTTTTTTTTTTTTTTTTTTTTTTTTTTTTTTTAGAGAGAGAGAGAATGGAAATTGGTGGCTTTTGTTGATACTCCCAACTTATGCGGAATATTTGATATCATTAGGTAGATAACCTTGTAGAATATCTATAAAAAAAAGAGAGAAAACCTCGTATTACTGTGATTGAGAAATTCCATGCTAACGTCTGACAACATTGTTTCCAACTCTTGCTTCTCGGTCAGTCAAAGATGCGGTAAATGCCACACTCCCCGCCAATTACGGAATACCCGTCCGTCTGTAGCACCCCCATCTCCCCCCATCCATACCCAGCTGATCGTCGCTTGCGTAATGTTGTCGCCATTAATAACGCCTGATGTGTGAATCTGATTTCGATGGCATCCCTCCCTCGCCCCACATCTCCCTTCGATGCCAGATTTGACGCGTGGCACGTCTAAACTCCAGAAGATCTTTTATTCCTCAAATTCTTCAAGTTCTTTCAAGAATTCTCATCCTATAAGCATGATTTTCTTAACTTACCATCAGCCACGATAAATACGAGTATTTAATATAAAAATATTTGTCATTGACACCGCAGTGGTGACTAAAGCGGTGCCATGAAGCGCTCATCCATATAATCTTATGTAAAAGAATCGATCCTCGGTGAGTGCAATTGAACCCCCAAAGAATTGATACTTTTGCATAAGTTTTAATGGGAGCAAAGCTATGCTCGATCGTTCACGAGCCACCACTGATTAACACGTCAAAACAAATATTGGGGAACAAGGCTGAAAAGAATGAAACACCTTCTTTTTAGCCATAACGCTCATATAGAACGGTGGTCTACCTGAACTTTAAACTTAGTTTTCTTTGCAATGAGTGAGTCATAGATTTTTTCAATGCTATCATTGTTATTTTCACTGCATTTTACATCAGGATTGATTGTCAATTTGCCCACAGCCAAACCTTGCAAAAGCTCCATTGAATTAATGGAAATGCCTAATGCATGATTCTTGTCATCATATTTTGCTGACATTCAAGTTTATTGCTGGGACAAAGGTGGTGATAGCATAGCCGTGAGTTATAGTGCAGTGATTGAGTGAATGAGTAAATACCCACCTCCAAGATTTTCGGATTTGATAAACAGCGTGGCAGTTTGGAACCAGTTGCACACAAAAAGTGGTCTGAAAATAATTCCATAATCTGGTCCAAGGGCAGTCGAACACGGTTCAGATCCTCCAACCGCCGCGCCGACGCTGTGCCATTTGAGAGACCTGTGAGTAATGCGACAAATTAAAAACACTTTTTTTTTCTTCTCTTTTTTAAGCACAACGTTGTCAGATTTCACAGTATGACGATAGTGAAAAAAGCTGAAGCAGTTTACTGTTTAGTCGTTCTTTTCAAGGTTCCAGACCCCTCTAACTGTAATGCTTGTTTGGTACAGCTCACGTATTTTGATTATCGGGTTCTAACAAGTAACGGCGCCAGTATCTGCTCCCGAAATGCATCAAAAAGCATCGGTAAGCGATTGGTTTGCGCGGTGTTGTCACTCGTTACTAATCATCCGCTCACCAATGCGTTTTGATGCATTTCGAAAGCAGGTACCGCTGCTTGTCAAAGCCAGATGCTAGAAATACGTGAACTCAAGTCCTCATAACTTGTGTGTTGTCTTTTCTATTAGTTAGGAATAATCCAATGATCTCTTTACATGTAAGTCGTTTCATTACTGAATGGCTCTGTATCCTACATTTGTGTCCGACTCTTTGTCCTTAAAGTAGTAAAGCAGTCACTGACAAACCAAACTACCAAACAAGTACGTGCTTTCAAGAAAACATCACACATTCTAGACGTAAACGTCGTTCTGCAAAATATAAGAACTGATGATACAGTTGATACATTTCGATACATTCACACAGTTTTACAAACACTTTTCAGCCGAAAATGTTTGGTTGTCAGTCGGTATATGAGTATAATGTGAAACCAAAAGTGAAGAATCGGTGCCCTGTGGCCAGCCGAGCCGTGCGTCGTCAGATTACGCTGAAATATCTTTACATTTTATTTTGTTTTGAATTTACCAAGTACGAGTACATTGGATTGAACCTCTGATTTCTTGAGACATGAAAAGTTTTTGGTTTTTGCTTCAAAAACGACCATAGTATTAATATTTTCTTGCTAAAATTGTGTGGCACGGCTTATCTCAAACTTAAAGATAAATAGGGAAACTCATTTTATAGTTATTTCACTGTGCATTGTTTATAGTTTTGAATTTTGTTCGTGAAATTATAACTAGGCACTTTCATTTTTTGATCCACTGTCTGACGTGAAATTTTATCCGCACAATCCGACAACCATGTGCCTAAAGACTGTTTTATAAGCGGGAAATTCAAAATTTACCAATCAGATAACGGTTTCACGTTAAAAAAAAAAAAAAAAAAAAAAAAGCATCTGAGCCAGTGAGACTCCTTGAGTTTAAATAGCTCGCTCGTCACTGAACCAGTCGACAGTACTGCCATTTCCTATAAAAGATTCTACCCCATGTGCCATTGCGTCCGATCGCGATCGGTTGTTTTACTCAATTTTTTTGAGCTAATATTTTTTTCTTTCTTTCTTTTGCCCCAAGTTGGCAATGCCGCTTTGCGCCTTTCATCTACATCTCCATCACCATTATAGATTTACCTCTCCCGATAAAACATCGGAAGCTCATCCCTTCTTTCTTCTCCCAACCCCCTCATTCCACCATCGACGCTCTCGGTTGGCTCCGAGGGCGGGTTTATTCACTATTCAGCTCAGATCGAATAGGTCTGATGCGTACTTTTCGTGTAGCAATATGGAACATTGATTTTAATGTAAAATCCCGCGAAATTTACGACGCGCACATTAAACCCCAGGAAATAACTCTAAAGAATCGATCATTTTGAGTAACCCGCGCTGAACTGCTGGTTCACTATTTCGCGAACTATTTTAATCGATGAACTGCTACGAAGGCAGACATCACGGGATCATGAATATTGGGCGAGGTGGCTCAAACAGTGACTCTTTTGGGCGAGCTAATACTGCAACCGTCTAAGGGGAAATCCTGAAATCGGGAGGCCTTTTGGGGACGAAATAAAAATACAGAAATAAATCAGAAATTAAAATCGCATAGATACCAAAGTTTTATTGTAAACTCACTGACGCGTCCGTCGACGGAGGATATTTTTTTCCAAATCGTCGAGTATATGAGGCAGGTGGAATTAAAAATGCAAGAATAATCACACGTTATTGTTAAAAGCAGAAACATAATAAATATATCATAACATGATTTTTTTCACACAAATATTAAAAATCACAGCTGATTTTCAGAAAACACATAGTAAATATATCACGGAATTTTCAAGTATAAAATATTTAAAGATCATCACTTAAAAACAGCATGGTAATCTCATATTGCTGGTTTTTTCCGTCCATGCTCTTAGATTTCATGCCCCGTACATATTCGTTTACTTTAATTAGTCTGTTAAACACTGTTTCAATTCATTGCGTTGGCGATAAATGACAGCTGAACAGTACAAGTATCAGCTAAAGAATACTTCGGTCTGCGCCTTCAATTATCGATGCAGGCAAAATCAAGTACCGCAAAGTAGGAATATTTATCTACCCGCAAACTGCCTTGATTTGAATGAGGACGCTGTGATTTGACGCAATAACTTTGGTACTGAATGCTGCGAAGTAGCAAGGGGTGGGGGGGGGGTGTCCAGGTGGTCTGGGGGAACCCCCCCCTCCTTTCTGACTCAAACTTTGCCTTTTAAAAGGGTAATTTGTTGCCTTTTCAGAGACATTTTATGGAAGTGTGACCCTCGGACCTCCCCCCTTGACAATTTGCGCAACCCGCGTCCCATACCTTCAAAATTCCTGGCTACGCCTCTGACTGAAGGAGCTCAATCTACATTATAGATCGGTTCCATATTTACTGCCCAGCTTCTTGGGCGTATTTATGATGTTTCTGAATATTATAAAATAAAGCAAACCTTGTGGGTGTCTCGCAGCAGCTTTGGTGGAAATCGATAAATTCACGAAAGTTAAACGATGTTCTGTGCGGTTTGTTTTAGCCGCTCTTCTCATTATTATCTATAACAATAAGATTTGTATAATTGTATATGCCTCGAACGCAGTGGCGGGCCGCCATTGCGTTCGAGGGCGGCTCATGCTGTTTGACTCCAATGGATTCTCTCCATTCAAACCTATATAAAATAACTGATTCTTCAGTGAGGCACCTCATCTACAATCGATGTTTGTTCAATGCTTCAAATGTCAAAAGAGCATGGTTGCCAGGTTGGACGAGCTACTACTGTTCCTACGTCATATTTGTCTTTCAGCTCTTTGAAATTAAAAGCCTTGCCTTTTCTTCCTCTGCCAGGAGAAACTGAAAGTCTCTTTTTTTATGAGTTAAGGGTGAACAATTTATCTCGCAATGCACTATAAAAGCAAACTACCTTTTGTTTCTTCCTCGCGGTTTTAAAAAAGCCAGTCAGCCAGTCGGCTTGACATCAAGAGGTGGCATTCCGCGGTGTATGAACATTATAATTACTCTCACTATTAGATGTATAAATTAATACTTATTACTTATGAGGGGCGTTATTTTTAGACTCGCATTTATGCTTATTGACGCTTGTCTAAATATCTTTTATTTAGTTTTGACGTACAAAAAAGGTAGGATGGGGGGAAAAAACAACTCAGAATCAGGAGGCAAAATAGTCCACTTTGTCTTGAAGTTTTATTTTGTCGATGTGGTGTGTTAGTGTGAAGCACTTTTCGCCTCTTAAGTACCCATGCTCGACAATTCATGCATGTGTTTGAACTGTGATACGAGCAACAGGGTATTTCTAAGAAAAGAAAGATGGAAAAAAAAGAACAAGAAATTAAAAAACATTCCCTTGAGTTTCATTTAGCAATATTATTCAAGGGGTCTCTGCAGTCTCCATCACCTGCGAATTTAAAAGCGCGTATTGATACTGCTTGAGCCAATAGGCTGCTTTGTCGTCGATACATCTGACTCAACCCATCGACTTCAAGGCGACTCATTAGCTCAATCAGTTTATTCGCGCTTTTGACCCATATATGCTCAGAATAATTTAAAATTTTCAGGTGCTTTTTCTCAAAAACCATAATCTGAGAACTAAAAACACGAAAAAATGAAAAAAAAAGAAAAAAAACAAACAAAACAAAAACAAAACAAAAATACTGTGTTACAGCTAAATGATACGTCCTAAAAACTCTCAAAATTGGTTTTTGAGTAAAATTGGTCCAAAGTGACCTGAAACTTGGTTCAAACATAACACAACAAGTGGGTCGTTCATGACCCACTGAGTATTCATGGGTTAAATTCGCAGGTGGAGAGACCCCTTTTGGTCAAAGTTCTGACATGTTGTTCAACAGTTTTGTAGGAAAGCAAAGATTATGATCTTTATCTCTCTCGCGTGTTTCTTTGCGGGCGAAATAAATCATCCTATCTGCCGTCCAATTTGCCAGCGCCCAGCATATAGGTCCAGTTCAGTGGCGTTGCGTGCAACTTGGCAACGTGGTAACGTGTCCATTTAAACCCATGTAAAATATCGAATGCGAAGGTTTTCACCGAACACCCAATAGTTCGATCCGTTTAATGGATTCAAATGGCCACATTACAACGTTGCCAAATTGCACGCTACGCCACTGGTTCAGTTCCAGTGAATCCTCCAGTTATTTATTTGAACTTCTTGGGTCTGAATTAGTGATGACATTTAGGAAACTCCTGTTAGATTTTGACAGCTCCTGCTGAGATTCCATGATTACTAGCGTTAAAAATTATACTCGCGCATACAAACGTCATTAATAGATTCCATTCGTTTAGATTGTGGAAGCCTTCAGTTAATAGAGGCATTTGTGTAACCGATCGCTCGAAAGTGCATCACTGACGAATCTTCTAAGCAAAGATTCGCAATAACTTTCACATACTTCGTCCGGCAACCATCCTCCGAGCCAAACATTATTTATTAAGTCTCGGTGCGTGAATTCTATCTTGCTCTTTGCCAGTAATTTAGTTTTGAAAGGGTTAAAAGCTCTCTAACGTGGCCTAGACGCAAAAACAAACGCTCAACGTTCAACTCTTCCGCATCTTAATAAAGCATAAACGCTTCTAACATAAGCTCCTTTTAAAGTAAGTACATTAGTTTTGCAGAGGGCTTCAGGAATTTCTTCCGTGTAAAGCTATGAAAGCAATGTAAATTGGGTCGGCCTCTTTGCGGACCTTAAATGGAATCTTTTAATTCACTGAAAGTTCTATTGGTTGGTAAAAAGATAACACGGTCCAGTTCAGCAGTGTAACTTTAACCCGCAAAAATGCTCTGATATTTAATTCAAGAAAAAAAAAAATGCAGGATTGGCGCTTTCTTTGGGAAACATCTTGTCTTAATCAATGCACACTGCTATTAGCTTAATCCTGGGTTTCCATTCACGTGAAAAGCCGGGAAAACATAGCTCGGGAATCGAATGGTGAGGGAAAAGACAGAGAAAACGCAGGGAATTTTAAAAAAGTTCGGGGAAACACAGGGGGAAACCCCCTCCCCCACCCTTAAGGACCCGTTTTTGATTGATTTGTAGGGCCTGCAAATATTCAAGTAAAAGAATTCACTGGTAGCTACTAACTGCGTAATCCATTTTGAAGTGCGCAGTCAGACGTCAGTGCAAAATGAACGTGTACCGACCTCTCTTGCGTTTTTTTTTTTTTTTTTTTTTTTTTTTTTTTTTTTTTTTTATTTTTTAAAAGATTGTGCTTCCATGTTAATGTTAATTCTATGTGTTATTATACGTTTAGATTTATTGCAAACGCAGGGGGAATAACAGGAAAACACAGGGAATTTGGAAACTTCCAAAGAGTGGCAACTCTTGCTTAGCCATTTATTTTGACGTGAATATTATATGGCGCTCCCCGCGTCAGTAGTTTGACTGATCGCGAAGCAGATTGATCAAGTGTCGCCATCGTGGATTTTTGCTGGTTTTTCACGCAATGGGGCTCTTGCAAACTTTTGCTGTGGGGGATCGAAGAGTTGATTCTCGCATAAAAACCTGTAAAAATGACGATGGGCACGCTAAAAAATCACAAAATTCACTCTCAGAATTGGACTTAATGGCGGAGAGACGCAGGTACCATGGGACATTCCTTTCTAAATTGAGACATATCTCATGTGTTTCCGTAGAGAAAGTGACATAATAGACAGGAATCTCCCATGATACCTGCGTCGAACCGCCATTACCATCTTGCCGTTATAGCAGTTATGTGAGTTTATCACTGAATTTTACACTTACGTACAAGTCTGATTTTCGTGATTTTTGCTGGTCTTTACATAAGATTAGACTATTTATTTGCTTTTAGCAAAAGTTTGCAAGAGCCCCATTGTTGACTCTCCATTCATTTGTAGTAAAAGTTCATATAACAGCCTCGCTCGCTTTGCGTATCTGTGAGTATTCTAGTCCAGCCCCATGCTACGTAAGGTCAGAGTAATAACAGATAGGGATGCATCACCCATGGTCCCGCGGACGTGACAAACGCTGGTCAAAGTCAGAATCACCCGAGAGCCCTAGCCTAGCCCCGCAGCCGAGCCGCGAATGCCACGCCACGCACTGACATAATAATGACGTCCGCGTCCCGTTCTCTCTCTCTCTCTTTCTCTCTCGTTCTCTATTAGTCTCTCTCTCTCCTCTCTCTCTCTCTCTCTCTCTCTCTCTCTCTCTCTCTCTCTCTCTCTCTCTCTCCCTCTGTCTCTCGACGTATCGCGTCACGGCTCGCGGGTCGTCTTCTCCTCCTTCGCGGCCGTCGGGCGTCGCGTCGCGCGCATACGTCTCTCTTCGAGCCCGCAACGAGCCATTTCCTTATTTCATTAGGACGGACACTCGCCTGCCACCGCGCCACTCGCGATCCCTTTGGAGCCGAGCTGCCCCCCTCCCCTATCCTCCCCCCCTCTATTGTCCGTCCCCTTAAGAGTCACGATACAGAGTCGCAGCCTTACTTGTCGTTTAATCTGAAGTCGAGCTAACTTAGTAAACAGGACTGCTTAATTTCAGTCATTGTGATCCGTGCTATTTCGCCAGTTGTCGCTGTCGCTAGCGTATAAGCTCGACCCCCCTCCCCTCCCCCCTCCCCCTCCCCCTCCCCCCTCCCCCTCCCGCGCTCTCCAGGCTATAGTCGCACTCGCAGCTCTGCTTGCAAGTAGAAGATTGACGGTCCTTTGTCGTTGAATGTATATTTTTGTCTTGTCCCCACTACCCCCCCCCCCCCCCTACGCCCGCTTTGCTCGACTTATTGTGATCCCTTACTTAATTCGCGCCATCTTCGCTATCTTGCCGCATATAGAGTGATCTGGAATTCTTGAAGTCGAATTTTATTTGAAGACTCCTTTGAAAAGGCTGGGATAGAAGGAAAGTATAGCATGCAGAGGGTGTCCCAAAAGTACAGTTTAAAGGATGTCAGACGACGCCTTAGATTTGGTTTAGGTAGGCAACCTGTAATACTTGTCGCAATGATTTGAGCATTGCGTGTGGCCTACCTCAGTAAAAATCTAAAGAGTCGACTGGCATTATTCAATTCGCCGACTGTACCTAGACTGATGCTGTAACTTCAAAACCACACGAACTAGCGATCCGATTTTGATTTCATTTAATTAAAGTAACTCACTATAACTCAAGATTAACTCATTTGCTTTCGATCGAGTTCAACATGAGCTCATTTGGTTAAAAATTGATGAAATTGTGGTAGTTTGGAAAGGAGAAGAAAAAATTCCCCTCACGGTTTTGTTTTTTGTATTTTGTTTCCATTTTGTTTTTTTTTGTTTTTTGTTTTTTTTTAAACAAATATTGTCTCGTAGCGAAAAACGAATGGCTAAATTATCCGATACACTCTTTCTCACCAACAATCAAAAACACAAAAAATTCCTACGAGCACTTTGTAAACATTCCTTTCGTCGTCTAACTCAACCAGAGCTGCCGATTTGCTTAGATTTAATAGCATTTTGAAATTCACCGAAGACTCCACCGGTTGAGAAAAGACTACAGAGTTTAGCTCAGTGTATGACTGTAATGCACGAAAATACTTGCGTTTTTTTTAAGCTTTTCTCAACCGGTAGAGTCGTCGATAACTTTGAAAACTTGCGGATATTTTGATTAATTAACAGCGTTTCCACCGATTGAGGAAAAGATTACAGATTAGAGTATTTTCGTGCATAATAGTCATACACTGAATTGAACTTCATAATCTTTTCTTAACCGCTGAAATCATCGGTGAATTTCAAAATGCCATTAAATCTACGCAAATCGGCAGCTCTGAACTCAACATGAGACCGATTACGCTCATTGGTTGACCACACGGACGAAAACATGTTTATCGCCACGAGAAAATATTCGTTCAAAAATCTGTAGGGGGTCAAATCTCTTTTTATTTCCAAACTGTCTCATTTTCGTCAATTTTTCTCTTAACCATATGTGCTTCTCTTGAGCTCAATTGGAAGTAAATGAGTTGATCTTTCAAACGTAATCAAGATCAGATCGACAGCTTGTTTAGTTCAGAAGTTACAGCATTATCAGTCTGTACCATCTCTAGATATTTTAGGGGGATCCAGCGATCTGGCAACTGTGTATTCTTCCCATTTGAATGCGTGAGAAACAATCGATTAGTTAAGGGGCCATAGCCCCCTCGAGAATCGATTCTTCCTCATACCATACGTTCAAATGGGAAGAATACATGGTTGCCATATTGCTGTATCCGCCCTTGTTTTGGGCCATCCTGCGTTACGACAACTTCGTATTAGAAGCGTCTCTGCTGCCGTAACGCCGTTTAGAAACTCACATCGGTAACCTTGGTTAAACAATGTGATCTTACTGTATTTACGCTTTAGAAAGTTTCACCTGCGCTGTAGTTTTCCGCGTTTACCAATTTTTCTTAATGAAAATTAAAAAAAGAAAAGAAATAATAAAAATCAACAAAAAATTTATACAAAATATAATAAAATAGTGGCCGGTGGCCGCTTCGCGGCCAAGCGTTCCGTTTCGCGTCTTGCGCGTGATTTTTGTTTTTTCGAGCTAAGACTTTGACTCGATATCATCCACTCCCTCGCTCCGTTTGCTAATCACCCATCTAATCTTGCTC
Organism: Trialeurodes vaporariorum; assembly: GCA_011764245.1. Taxonomy (NCBI): domain Eukaryota; kingdom Metazoa; phylum Arthropoda; class Insecta; order Hemiptera; family Aleyrodidae; genus Trialeurodes; species Trialeurodes vaporariorum. Next base: position 60,640,585 of record VMOF01000001.1, read on the forward strand.
CGAAGAACGAAATGTAAAAACTTACTCTATTATTCCTGAAATACTGAAATGTTATTTTCTCAGGTACACCAAAGGTTTAGAAAACAGGAGTCATTATTTGGAGGGGCATAAATTGCATAACCCCCGCCCAAACCCCTTTACATGAAATTTAAACATTTTTTAGGGGTAGTCGTTCTCAAGAGGGCCCGATCCAAAACCGCCAATTTTTTTTGGCGCTCATGGAGACGCCGAAACCCCCAGAATCGGCGCATTTGGATGCACCGTATTAGCGCATGTGGATTATACGATTTATAACTGTACAGAGAAAAGAAGGGATGGAGAGAAAGAGATAGCGATAGTGAGAAACCTGCATTCACAATAAAATGAGAAGTCCGGGTTAAGCAAACAAACGCATGACCGAGATCGCACACCTACGATAACCTTTCGTTGAACTGACATGACAATAAGACATTGCGTTTCAGTGAATATCAAAAATCTATATATGAATGGAAGAGAAACTTTGCGCGGGAAAACTATGCCTTTTTCAAACAGCCCTTTATTAACGACAGTAATTTTTTGAAATAGGTTGGCTCGAAAATTCAGTCAAACTTCGTCTAAGATTTTAGGGTCATTCTTTTAGCGCTTTTTGACTACTGATTTTGCAGCAAATTGCCGTTTTTGGGCTACTTTTTCAAAAATTCCTTCGTGCATGTTTTAGCGCTTTTGGCTTATCTTTTTTGGGGATTGGCGCTTTTGAAAGGTCACCTCCCCCCCCCTCCAATGATGAAATTCCTATTTTTTTGAGTTTTTTTAGACACTTCACGAAGCTCAAGTTTGTATAACCAGTGAACAGTTACTGGCTGCCGATTTTAGCGTACGAAGCAACAGGTCCATTGGATCCAGTTCCAGCATCTCGGCATCTTAAGTTCACCATAGAGTTTTAGTGTGAAGTCAACAGTTAGCCAAAAATTGCATCAATAATGCACTCATCGGTTGCAATCGGTTGTGACAAAACTCGCATAGCGTTCCAAACTATCTCACCCAGCCACTCTCCCGTGACCTCCAATCCCCATGTGTATACCCATCTCTTTGTAGTGTCCTAATTTGTTTACACAGGGTCTCGTATTACGGCATGTTAATAGCAAAATCGCATTAAAATTGAGGAACTCATTTCTGCCAAAAAATATTTCACAAAAGATGTCTCTACATACGTTTTTTAAAATTAGAGTATAGCAGTACAACATGGGGGTTACGTGAGAGCAAGAAAGACAGTCTATTTTTGGAACGCATCACCGGATGACGTCATCCCCAAAGTCATCACTAAAAGAACCTTTTTTTTTTAAATAAACGTCGCACTGGCCCACAAATATTACTACACAGATTAAAAAATAACAGGTATACAATCAAATGAACCATAAAAACTACATATAACTAAAGAAGTCAAAAATCTATCGAAACTTTGTCTTTTTTTTTTTTTTTATTTAAATGGGGAAAAAAAAACAGACCTTAAAAACATCATAACCTCGCCAAAACGCGAACTGAAACGAAAACAACTCAAATCGCCAACTTAAAAATGAAAAAATCTGTAACCATATTTTTGCTTCGTTAGTAAGTAGTATTCTTGGATGAATCACTTATACATTTAAAGTAAACGATGCATTTTCAACAGAAAACCAATTATTTACTTAACTCAGTATTCAGTAATATTTGACAGTATTTTTAATGAAAAAAGTATAACCACCGTTTCAACTTATGAATAATAACCCTAATCATTCAGTTTCTTTATAAATTCTCGAAACCTAACTCAAATTTTCTTGGGGTTTTATTCGAGATATTGAATCAATGCCCCCGATCTCATCAAGTCATCGTTGATTGTACTATTCTGTATATATTTTGCATATGAAAATAGATAAGTATCGAAGCTCTATACATCGCGAAGCGATATAGCAACCTCGTCAAGCCATCATCAATCGAAGACTGTACAGTGTACAGTGCTGCCGTATTTAACATAAAATATTTATACAAATTTTTCATTAAGTTTGAAGTGCCTGGTATATTTTTCAACACAGCTAGCAGCACAGTGACTCTCTCACTGTGTATATCTACGTTAAAAAAAGGATAAAAAATCGAAGCTATACATCGATATCATGAAGTCGCTATTAAAATGCGTCTACCCGGACGGTTCCTTCCGCGAGTAAAACATATGATGAAGATCGCCATGGTAACGTCAAATCGTGCGATCGAATTTAAAAAAAAAAAAAAATTGTCAGAGCATCACGTTTCTCGCTCACACGCGTACAAAATCGTATGCTCTTCCGCACGTATGCTTTTAAAAAAAAGACGACAAAATCTCGCTTCTCTCTCCCACCCTTACAAAACGAACTGATTCGCATCCTTTTCGCACTCGCACAACTTTTTGAGAGAAAAGTTTTTAGCATTTTAAAAAGGGACGCGGGGCCCGCACGGAAAAACTTATAATTTTCCCGAAGCATTGGAGCCGAGCCCGACCGATCGGTACCAGGCCCCTCCCGAACGGTGCAACGGTTCTCCCGGAACTTAGCTTCATTCTTACAAATATATATAGGATAAAAAAAAACCTCAATTTTCCAGCCGCCACTGCCTCTAATTTTGAACCCACGGACCGCCAATTGACAATTCAGCTACTTATACTTAAGGTACTATTACTACTATGCTACAAGGGGTGTCCCAAAAGTACTGCACATTTTTGTCTATGGGTCGAACGAAAGCAGATATCAAAAAACGGTTTGTTAGGGACAATTTTTCTAGTAATTACGTACAAATCAAGATCAAATTCAGCTCTGTAGGTTTAATGTTCACCGAGTTACAGCGTTTTGAAAATGACATGTCGAGCTGACCCCTCCAGGATTTTTAGCATGTTTTTCAAGAAAGAAAAAAGATAGTTAAGAAATCAAGTGGTTTTGTTCGTTTATTTGTTTTGTGTTAATTTTTCAGAATCTTACCACAAGACTGACACAAATTTTATGCTTGCATTTTGCCGCCCTTTGACACTGTGTTAGGCTGCACGATTTGTTCTCTTCTTTTCTTAACCCTCTAAGGGCCAGGTTATTTCAGAAGGACGCCACCCTTCCGTTTATAAAGGGAAGGTAGTTAACTGTTCGCACTCGGGGGAGTTGGAATTGCCTATACGACGAATTGAAGGCGCCCGAAGACATCTAATCTTGCACATGTTTTCATTGATAGTCGCGTATATGCGGAATGAAACAATGCGAAGTAGACTATAGAGAAGAAAAAACAAGTTTACTCTGGCTTGGTCCATAAAGGGTTGATTCTCTCCATTTTCTTGAGAACTTTTGATTTCTTAACTCTTCTTTTATTCTTGAAAACTGCTAAAAATCTTGGAGGGGTCAGCTCGACTTGTCATTTTCAAAACGCTGTAACTCGGTGAAAATTTATCTTACAGAGCTGAATTTGATCTAGATGTGTAGGTAATTACGAAGACAATATTGCCCCTGACAAACCTTTTTTTGACATCTGCTGTCGTTCGCCCCCCAGACACAAGTGTGCAGTACTTTTGGACACCCCTTGTATACTCAGAGTCTGAGATTTGAAATTTGAATGAGCCAATTTGTTTCCACCGCGGAGCGCGTGCGCGGTGTATCGCGGTGGCGGCGGGTCAATTAAGCGTGTATCACGTGATGTGGTTAGTCAGTTTAAAGTTTGTCGGCTCGTAAATTGCTGATGAGTTGTGAGACACTCTGTATACGTATTTGAGCCCCTCTGCTCCCAGAGCCTGTCATTTGACTGTATCATTAGACGCAACTTTAAATTCAAATTATTCCCAGTTATTGGCGCAGGGACGTTCCTTTGAGTATTCTTTGCGCGCTCCGCTCCACGGAAACTTGTTCCTCGCGCGAAAGTTAATACCCGTTGCAGAAAATACATATTCAATGATTAGCGACTCAATTAGTAGGGTTGAATTACCGTTTTGCCCCCTCGGCCCCGTCGCACAATGAGGCATGTCGTGGGTGGATCCAGGAATTCCCTCTCCCCCCTCTCCCCCTACTCTTTCCCTTTAAAAGTGTTTGCTAGAAAAGGGCAGGGGGTTAAAATCACGTGATAGATCCTCCTTCTATCTTTTTCCATCTCGTGTGGTCAAACGGTCGGCGAGAGAGAAACTTTAATTCCTGCTCACAAAAAAAAAAAAAAAAAATCAGTATGATTGGTTAAAACCGGAAATCAACCTTGAATTATAAAAATTGTAATTTATGATATGCTAATTTTGCATACATTACTACTAATTTGGCAGAACTTATTTCTAGTGTAGTGTTAAATACGCTAATGAAGCAAAACATGCTGCATGCGAAATCAATGTTTTTGAGTGGATTGAGAAAAACGAGAATTACAAAAAAAGCAATTTTTCCAATGTATAGTGTGTTCCCGGCCCATAGCATTGTTTTGAATTTTTACCGATCGTATTTTGGCTATTTGGGTTCACGTATAATTCTCATCCTGAAATTTTTCGGCTGTGAAAAATTCCAACTCATCCTAAAAATTAGACAGAATGCCCCTGTGTAAAAACGTCTTAAATCGTTGGGTATTTTTGCGAAGAGACGTAATTCCATGCAACGTTGCAGAATCGTGCATTAATGTTCCATCCCTTCAAACCTGAAATCAAAAATTTATTATTCTTTTCCCCCTAACTTTGCGTTTAACCAAGGAAATCTCAGTGAAAAATCTCATGAAGGTTGGCTGGATGGTTCGCCACTGATGAACCGGCGATGCACAGAAAAAAACAGAAAAAAACACTTTGGTAGCGCTGACAAAACCTTTGGTACAAAAATGACTCAGCAAAAGACTTTAGTTGAGCCAACCAAAGCTTCTGTACGCTTAACTAAAGAGATTTTGCTGAGTGAATAAAAAATTTTGCTGGCCCAACTGAAGTCTTTTGCTAGGTCATTTTTCAACCAAAGATTTTGTCAGCGCTACCAAAGTGTTTTTTCCGTTTTTTCTGTGTGGCAAAGTTTGAATTTTGAAGATGAGTCACGTATCTGTATAAAAATACCGACGAAATTTGTCACAAACAACTCTCATGACAAATCGTTGGAATATTAAAGTTCTCGAGCCACGAGGTTTTGGGTTCGTATCCCTGCCGAGGTGAGAACAGCCGATGTCTTCGATCGCATCACTCCAGATAGATTTGTTTGTTTTTATCTCTATTTCACCTTTCTTTTGTCTTCTCTCTTTGAGTTCCTCCGTTGGGCTCAAGTTCACAGAAAAAGACCAAAAAAAAAAAAAAAAAAAAAAAAAAAAAAAAAAATCAAATGAAAGGAAAGTTAATTTGCATTATGCTTCTTCCTCAGTTCCTATTATGAAGACTATTTTGTTTGGAACCTTGCGCTGTTTTGTAACTGCGCCTGTGAATTCATTACTTTTTAAAATCATTGTCCCTTTTTTCCTCTTCTTCGATTGTTTGTTCTCTCTAATTATTCTTCCTTCTCATTAATTCTAGGAGGAAGGATTCGAATGACTGTGTCAGATTATCCCGCTCTTTCCCTCCTTTCCTCTCAAATCAGAGCCTCTCCGTACTACATTAACTTTTGATGGTCTCTCAGTGGTCTATTTTGGATCCTTTGCAGACGTACTATTTGAACACTCAAAATCAGAGGCGTCGCGTGCAATCTAGCAAGGCAGTATTCCTTTCATTTCAACCCATCTGAAATATCGATTCGAGGGAGTTCACTGTGCACCTTCATAATTCGAACTTTTTGAAAAAGGTTTTATTGACAAAATACGATGTTTGCCAACGCCGGGGAGCTTGTAACGTTTGCTATAAGCAAGTGAATAAGTAAATCTGATGTAAAAACCAGCAAAAATCGCGAATATCGCACTGAAAAGTCTGAAATTTAGCTATGAATTCAGAAATTTGGTGTAACGGCAAGATCGTCTAATGGCGGAGATACGCAGATATCATTGGCGATTCCTGTCTATTTTGTCACTTTTTCTATGGAAACACAGAGATTAGAGATATGTCTCAAACGAGTTATAGAAATCTCTCATGATACTGGCGCAGCTCCGCCATTGAGCCCGTTTCTGAGAGTGAATTTTGTGTTTTTATAGTGTACTCATCATCATTTTTACAGATTTTCTTGCAAGAATAAACTCATTAATCACCTGTATAGCATAAGTTTGCAAGACCCCCATTGCCTTTAAAGTAGTATTTAAGGTTCTTAAGGTGAACCTCAGTCTTATAGTGCTGAGTCCTGCCACCAAGAGTGCTAGAAATCGATAGTTTTTCGTAGGTTAATATGACAAAAAAAACACGTTTGCCACATCGAACTAGCCGCCGCGCCCGCCGCTGCTTAAGTAGGCAAAAGGCCCATTTATTCTCGCTTTCTGAACCACTGCTTGTCGGGGCCGGTGAACAACGCGTGTTTACGAATGACAATCTACATTTTAGGATTTGCGGCGTAAGCATATACGCACAGTAGAGCGCATGTATATTGTATATTGTGAATGCGCCCCATTTCCCCTCCCATTCTCTCTCCTCTCTCTCTCTCCCTTTTCTCTTCC